>JAIPRL010003773.1:0-43744 GCA_025469235.1 Pemphigus obesinymphae | reverse complement strand
CTTCTAATCCACTTTTGGTGTTAACACCGCCATTGCCTATTTTAGTTTTCCACATTTTTAATTCTACAAAAGAATCATCCCATTCAACAGGTGGTAAATAAAAATGGACCAATTTCTCAAATTCCAATCTTTCTTCATCAGTAAAAGTTGAACTAAACAAACATTCAAAACCTATAACATATAAAACAAAACATATTTAATATCTAGTTTTAACATTAAAATATTTTTAAGCTTGATAAACTTCCAGAAATGCTGTATATACTCTATATATTATAGTGTAATTGATTAATTATACAGTGTAATTACTGAGTCATAACTTTATCATTATTATTCACATTTTCAATCTATAGTAGAAGTAATAATCTAATTTTATGCATTAAGCATAAATTATAAAGAAAGCAAGCTTAACTAGATTTAAAATATTTAATCAAGCTAAGAATGGATAATATTATATTATATAATATTAATTACTTATTAAATTATAACATACCTGAGAATTAAATTTTTTATTTAAATTTTGCAAATTGTCGTCGTCGATTGACCTTTTCACATTCATAGTCTCATTAGGCCCATTAGAGGTCTCACTATTACTCATGGACGCACTGGATGCGGTAGACTGAATCACAGTGAAAAATGATATAATTTTTGATTTGGTATTCATTTTATTTTAATCACAAATAATATAAAATGTATAGTATGTATAAAACAATTTTAGCCACAATGGTTATAAAAAAGAGATGGCATGTGGTAAAACACAAACAAAATTATATAACACATTAGCACGTGCGATTAGCGAATTTCCGTCGGCTTCGTTAATCGAATAGAATAGATGTATGACGCCATGACATATACATACACATGGCCCATGGGTATGGTTAGGTTAGGTTAGGTTATATATGGTAGATAACCGTGGTAACAAGTAAACAACACGAACATCACCAAATGTCGAGACCACACCACCGAATATTCTGTGACTGGACAATGGCGTTATCATCTTAAGCTTTTGATTTTGATAACGATAGATTATTTATTATTGGTTAATTCAATAACCAATATCTAGTGTTTTTTAACCACGTGCGGTACCAAATGAATAACAAAAATAATCACGATATTAGAAAATTTTAAAAATTGATAACCCGACAAAGCGACGAAAAAGTTTTACAACATTCGTTGTATATCTATGAAAAAAAATTGTTTTTCTTAATCGTGTAAAACACTAATTATAACATGTTTGAGTGAATATCAATGGGCCCCCCCCCCCCGTAAATACGCCACTGCTAGTACCTATCTGTTGTACTTGTCTAAATATTTAACATTTTATTTATTTTATAAATCAATACGAAATCATGGTAATCTTTATTTTAATGTTTATCTAAAATACTCGTATATTATATTTTTCTGTATTATTTAAGTAGGTACTCGCATTTTATACACTCGATGCAGGTTATACATAATTTATATGACATACTAATACAATTTTTAATACAATAAAGTGAAATACATTGTTCCCGATGCAGAGACAATGAAATTTTCACTAATGATGTTGAAAAATGAAAATCGAGAAAAATATTTATATATTGGTAATGAGAATTACAACATCAAATAAATGACCCCCACGCTGATTAAATTTGTACCAATGCATTTTATATACTCTCCCTTTGTTTACCAATATAATGTAATTAAGTATTTTGTCAAAGAGCAAAGAAATAGCTTTACTGGTTTATACGTACCTACAAAAAAATTCCTTTGTGTCTGATCTCTAATAATAATAATACTTTATAAATTAAAATAAATTCAATTAACCATTTGTAATTTATTGAAACTCGTATAATTATTGATTTAAGTAAGAAATTTCATTTTTTGTTTATGTAATGTGGCAAAAATACGATTCCATACGTTTTACCTTTATGAGAACATGATTTCGTATAAAATTCGGTGCAACATTGTCAAGTTATAGGTACAACTGAAAGACAAACACCTAGTCTATATTTTATTTAACCCGTTTTCTGTTACTTACTCGACGTGGTGTTTCACAGCAAATCGGGGAATATTTTCAAATTAAATTGTCTGAGTAAGCCAAGCCTGGGTGATCTGGTTTGGTTTATTGGTACAACCGAAAGGAGTACTTTTGTACATTAAATCCTTATCGTTGGCATTTGGTAATTTTCTGATAATAGATATTGTCGCATTCGTCCTATAGCCATTTCATCGTGGCAACGTTGCATTAAAACAAATAATAAGGGTACTGACAAGGAACAAATGGAATCCAGTTCTACCCAGAACCCATTTAATATGGAGGAGGTATTGTAGAGGATATGACAGTATCATGTGTAGTAATGAAGATAAGTCGTAACTGAAAGAAGTAGACTGCAGACAACCGTGGATATTATGTGTGACAATTAGGTGTCATCTAGGATGACAAGAATATTTTATGAAAATGAAGTGAGGTCTGAACTGAAATGATGTTGTTATGAAACTGAATGTTAGATATTGAATATAAACGAAATGAGAAAAAAGAAAAGTACCTACCAGGTTACTACTAGGTAACAAAAATGAGAAATTTTTAGTTGATTTGTAGTTTGGGAGTTACAGCTTTTGTTTATAGCAAGAAAATCAAGCGATAAAAAAGAATCAGACATTTAAGAGAAGGAAGGAAAATAAAATAGCCAAAAATATAAAGAAGTAAAATGTAAATGGATATCAGAGGAAGAAATGCGCGAAGAAAAAATTGGGGTTAGGTAACAATAATTTGTTTTTTGTATGTATACACATTTTCAAGTAGAAATAGTCGAGTAAAGTTTTTCATGTAAAGAGATTTCTGATAGAAAATGTGTTCTAGTTAATACTTTTAAAAGGTAATTTTCCGATTTTCCCAATTGATTTCTTAAACATAAAAGTAAACTACTTTTTACAACATAACTATTTTATAAAAGAAGAAATAACAAATATACTTGTCATGGTTATGGTTAATATACGTTTTTGGAATGCAATTTATTTGAAACCCGGCAAAAACAGAAAACGTTTTCAAAAGTGTAACCTAAAATTTTTTAAACTGATAAAGTAAATCGATAAATCAGTAAAAACGATAAAATACTGAAATATAAATAAAATATTAATTCAATAGTATATGTGCCATCTTTGAAATAATCAATTGTTTTTCTGTTTGAATCTACTTGGTCGTTACTTACAGAGAAAGTTTAAAAATAAAGTCAGTATAAATTATTATTTATTATATAAGAATATTATATTGTAAAATATAATTATTGATAACAAATTCCTCGTAGGCAGCCGTCAGGTACCGACGTATGTTCTAACTAACCCACCGGGTGCTGATAAAAATAAACCTATTTTTAAAAACATTTTTATCGGGAAAATAATGTTAATTTTTTTTATTAATGCTTAGAGCTTAGTATTTAACTACGATTTACGAGATAAATTAAATATATCTATAATAATGCTTTAAATTATTAGGTACAAAATATTAAAAAATGAATTGATAACAAGAACTGTGTCATATTTTGTTAGTCTATAAAAATAAATAATAAAAAGTTAAAATTTAAAGGGTTAGTAGTACATTTTGACAAATTATGAAACAGATATATTCTGATATCAATTTTTGATGAACAATATTTATTGAAATCCACAAAAAAGCAAAATTACTTTGAACCTAAAACTAAAAAAATTAACCACAAAAATTTAAACCGTTTTTAAACCCGAAACCCGTTAACAGGAAAAATATGTAACCGTTTTAAACCCGAAACCAGAAATGTTTTTAACCTGTTTTAAGCCCCAACCAGAACCAAATAAAAATATTAACCGTATTTTAACCACGTACTAGGAACCCTTAAAAATGAAAACCGATTTTACCCTTAACCCGAAAAATTTTAACCCGTTTTGAATCCCAGCGTATATAGGTAACTACGTACTACGTTGTCCGTTGGACAATAATTATTGTGTATGAACTAGTGTAGGTATATCACAGTGTCGTAATGATCAATTCCAATTATTACATAAATTGTATTTATCGCTTATCAGTTAATTGTTATTTTTGTTAATTATAATGTTTGTAGAGAGTGTTTTCCGTCTGATTCTACAGGAAATCTCGGCGATTTTTATTATTTAACGTTATGAATTTATGATTATATTCAATTTGAGAGATTCACAGAAACCATTAAAATTTATAACCAAATTTGATTACGACGTTTTAATTTCTGAAATTTCCATATGTTTTTGTTACATCTTTTTTTTTTTTTTTTTCATTATTAAAGCTTTCGTAAACATGCACATTATAGCTTAACACTTAACAAGTTTAATGATACATAACTAAAAATTACACCAATAAAAGAAAAACAAAGAAAGAATAAAAAATAGATCAATAGAAAATATAATAAACAATTTTTAATAAGCTAGAATAATTTAAATACAGAACCCAGAACTATAAAAGAAAGAGATAATATTTACAATAAATGTTGGAGAAAAGGAATTAAGGACAGTGAATGAGTTCTGTTCATATGAAGATAAAGTGCGTAATAATCTCATACTGTTCTTTGCAACAGAAGGACAACTAAATACAATGTGCTGAAAATTACAAACCGCAATTTGGTCGTGGAAATTAAGATAGAAAGCGTGAGAATATGACCAAATCTAAGTCTGCAAAAAGAAATGATATAAATTCTAGAAAGAATTATATTGGAAAACCATGGGAAACGAGGAATATCAGGACAGGAAGATTTAAACCAACTAGCCGTCGCAGTATGCGACGTCCATTGGGAACGCCAAGCATTTCTAATAATTTAATGAAAATGAGGAATCAAATCAGGATACGGGATTTTATGAATCGATCGATATTGAAAACTTGCGGCAACCTTAGCTAATGAATCAGCTTTCTCATTGCCGGTAATACCCACGTGGCTTGGGACCCGCAGCTTCGATATCTGCAATTAACGAACGGATAACAATAAAAAAGACTGACGATCCTGACTTGAAGGGATTTCCAATAATAGAGTATAAAAGGGATTGAGAATCCGTGACAATCAAGAACATCTTTGTTAGTGAGAATATTCTCGGTAACTCACATCAATAGCTAGACCCATCATGATAAAACTGTAATCCTTTTACAAATCCCTGGCTACACCATTGATGCATCTCTCAGATGCAGCACAGTATGATAAATTATTTTAAAATACAATCGAAAGAACTCAAACCTATGATACATCCGTTTATCTTCGCATATTTGTATATAAGTTCAGATATAGATCTAAAGATGCAATACTTTTTTTTCTTAAAAAGAAAAAGAAGACCACAATAACGGAGTATTAAAAACATTTTTCCTTAAATTTTTTATAAAGTATTTAAATACTGTATTTTCTATATATATATATATATATAGAAGGTATTTATCATGAAATTATAAATATATCTAATTAAGCACAAATACCTATTTAATATAGATAATGTATGTTTTTTTTAAAATATTTATTAAATCTAGAAAGTCCTAGGTACATAATGCGTTGGTTGTATATGCAATTATTTCTAATGAATAGTATTATTTATTGTTTTTTTTTTTTTTTTGAGACACCATAAAATCGAATTAGAACTTTTAAAATTTATTTGAACTTTTTAACTATAGTTACGTTTTAGCACCAAACTTTGAACATTCAGTAAAATACCTATTCATTGAAGATTTCTGAACCTTGTTATGGAACTTATTGTTATACTTCTTGTATATAAAATTTGACATCGGCGTATTTATGATTTTTTCAAGGGAGATGTTTTTTCAAAACAATAATTATTTGGATACAAGTAACATCAAACAAAGCCCCATCCCCCACACTTATCACCAAATATTATATTATATAGCTACATACTTTAATTACATATAAACTCTAACTAAAGTATATAATTTATTTTTCAACACTATATTGCATCTGATTTTATGTATTTATTCATATAAGATTATATTTTGTAAAAAGCTGGAATCTGTTTATTATTTAAAATAAATATTGAAAACCAACCATTTTTTATTTTTATACGTTAGCCAATATGTATGTATAAACTAACATAAGTGCAACTCCTTTTGAGTGTGATAACTTTATAATATTGAAGCAACTCATGTACTACATCGGGATTAACAATAGACGATAATTATTATGATTAAATGAAACTTCTTTTAATTGGAACACTTAATAATTGAAACGGATTTTGAGTGCGCCACATTTTGGGTACTGTATTAACATGTACAATATAATAATAATAAATGATAAATATTCGTTTATTATGAAGGTGAGGAAAGTTCCATCTGCTGCGGTAGAAAATTACATTCGATTTCTAGAATGTAGTTTTCTAGCCAGTAAAGTAATTAGACTAATCTGCGAATTAGTTGGTTGAACAATTACTATTGAACTATTCTCAGATTTATATACGAATTCAAATAGTGCCTCGCTCGGTTCTCGAATGAGTGTGTTGATTTTTACACAATATAAAATGTACTTAAAAAAAAAATAACAAAAAAAAAATATATATATATATAAATATATAAATATATAAATAAAATACATATATCGTAATATATTGATTTTACAGTAAATATACCTAGGTACTCTGTGAATTAGTCAATAGGACTTACAGTATCAATTCTCGAGTATTTGAATTTTCAGATCTATCAATCTTTGTTTATTTTGCTTTTTGTAGGTATTTATATAAATATATATATATTAAAATATATATTAACATATAAAAATTTTAACGGGGATCTATCCCTTAATTCCTCCCAGTAAATACGCAGCTGAAATTTGGTATACCTAAATTGTAATAAAAGTGTAAATACGCAGCAATGAGTTTTCAACGAAATTTCGACTTACAAAACACGAAATAAATTTCCATATATTTCTCACAAAACGTTAAAATTGATTTACGATTAAATACAATACAATTTCAAATTCACTCCGCTCAGAATCATTTATTATTGGATCCAATGATTTAAATACAATGATTTCGATATTTTCGGTAATATTAAACTTTATTCTTCAGAAATAATAATAATTTAATATGTCTTCAGTAATTATGTTTTATTTTATTTATGAATATGAGCGACTTGAGGAATGTATCTGTTGGTTATATAATGATATTTTTTTTTCAGTATAAATAGAGTCAAATAGGAATTTTGGAGTACAGATCTTTTTTAGTTGCAAATTCGTTTTAGTTGGTACATTAAAGAGTTCATTTTTCCATTTTCCCAGTAGTTTTCTTAAGCATAATGTAAAACTACTAAGAATAATCAAAAATTTATATAAAACGGAAAATAGTAATATTAAAGACTACAATGTATATCAAATATCGATTGTAGAGTTGTAATAAAATCATGAAAATTTCAGACATTTTTTATATCTTTTCAGCTATAAAAAGGGCGAATGTTGATTTTTTTATGAATTTGAGCAGGAGTTTTGAAGTAAAGGATTAATAATTTAGAAAAAAAAACGTGCTAATTAATACTTTAAAATTTAAATACATCGTATTTCGATTTTACCAGTAGTTTACTCTATGTGTAAATATAAACCTTTTATAATGGATAGTTTTTATAAATTCAGGGAAAATAATAGATAAAAAAGGCATGGTACCGAGATCATACTTAAATATAATATTATATCAAATTTCGCCTATAATTGTTTTTCGAATGCAATGATTTATTTTTATTTTCAAATTTAAAATAATAATAATGCCCTATCTTGTCCGAAGATACATCATGAACTCTTGTAAATAAACAGAAATGAACTTTAATAAACAATATAATTTTTGTTTTTACATTGTTTAGTCTATTTTTTCATTTTTTCATTTTAGCAATATTTTTTAATACATTTTCTACTAGAATGCCTATTTCTCTATGATACACCAAATAACTTTTTTCTGAACTAATCGCGATCACCCTATTTGATGGTGATCGCTCATCACCCCTATCAAATACGTGCCTGTTAAAAACGTGAAGTTAAAGTGCTCTTTTCATAACAAATATGAATGTGAACGAGTTTGTTTTTTATGCACTTTCCGCACACAATCAATGGAAATATATAATGGATGGCCATTGAAAAATTACAACCTTTTCTAGACCTACATTACAATCAATATATTATATTTTTTATATAAGTATGTATTTATGGTTGTAAATTTGTCATCGCGCTCACAAATTCATTGATTGAATATTGAATATTCGTCAATTGAGTTAGGATATTTACCTATAACGACCTGCTAATTGTTATAATTAAAAAAAACTCGTTTTTTAAAGTAAGTATTTAAAGTTTTCGACAAAGTTATGGTTTTGAGATACTTAAGTCCTAATATTGGTAATTAGAGATTTTAAGCACGGAAAAATTTATATAAGTTTAATAGTATATGTTTTTCTTATATATAAAAATATATATACGGTTAAAAATCATTTTCGGTTGTGAGTAAAACAAGAAATGTATTGGTTTACAATGTACTTATATTGTTTAAATATATATTATATACCATATTTATAATTTGTTTTAAGTTCACATTCATATTACCCATAGTAAACTAATTTTACTTGTTTCATAAAAAAAAAAAAAAAAAAATACTAAAACATATTAAGTATACACGGAAGTCTATAGTACGCGTGTTTACGCTTATACCATATACCATGTTACGCTTTTGTAATTTCTTATATGTTTTTTTCTAGAAGACGTATTTTTTTCGTATATTAACAAATTTGTATAATATTATGTGAACTTTCATATAAACATGCAAAATATAAGTTCCGGGACATTGTCTGACATGCGAATAAAAGAATTTTAATATTGCAATAGTGTGAACGTGGAAACAGAGTTAACTGTGATTCCCCTTTACACATATTTTGACGATATGGATTGAAACATGTAATGTATTTATTAGTATTTAATTTAACCTATTATTTACACAACGTGGTGTTTCATAGCAAATCAGAGAGTATTTTTGAATTAAACTATCAGAGTTCAAAACCGTGTAAGATATTTTGGTTAAAAATAATTTTGAAAATTAAATTTATTTTAGTTGATATTTTAATAAAGTTAATTTTAAATTTTCTTAGTAGTTTAAATTAAATAATAATAGAATAATATTTACACAGTTTATGGTTTAAGAGCTGTGTAGAATAATACAAGATACCTATGATAACTTTATATAATAGATACCATAATATAAAACTCATAATTTTAAATTATAAAATTTTTTATAATAAATATAAATAAATATATATACTAGCTGAATTACCCAGCTTTGCCCGGATTAGATTGTTTTGTTTTAAATATTTTTTTTTATCTTTATAGAAACGTTTCTGTATCTATAGGTACAACATAGCAATCTTATGCCACTTCGTTTGCTCCAGTGTTTAGTACTTTACATATTCTATTTGCCTAATACATTTTAATAAAATTTAAAAAAATATTTTATATATTTATAAGTACCACAGAATTTGACATCAGATCAATTATTCATGAACTTATATTTTTTTTAATTTTAAAAAATATTGGGGAGGGGAGAAATTTTGGGGTTAAATGTTATAATATATAATAACAAGAAAAACATTTGTTCATAAGAAAACATATGTTTATTTTTATAAATAATTATTATAAAATCATATTGTCATCTTTTCGGATACCTACTTCAATTTTTGTATTTGGATTTACAAATTTTTCCAATTTTAACGAACTAAAATTATTTTTAAACAAATATTATCAATTTAATGAAATTATTATGATAATTCATAATTCATAATTTGATTATATAACATTAAAAAGCCTCTTACAAATTATGTTAATTTATAGCGGATATAAAACTATTATATTATTATAACAATATATACACAGTACCTTCGTCCTACATAATAACGAAACACAAACCTGCCATACTTTAAAAGGAATTCATTTTTCGAATTTATTATGTACCTACATGTATAAATTGTTATGCACAATCAATAAATATGTCATTTTTTACATTTATTCTTACTAATAATATTATATATTCTATTTGTATGGAATTAAAAGGAATATATTACACGATAGTGAAACTTTCTATACATAATTTATATGGACAACCTTTCAATAACGTACATTTATCCTGAAAACCAGATGTTTTATTACTTTATTTATTTTAATTCACTGTTTTATTTTTAACATCACAATAGAAAATGAAAACTGGAAGTCTTCTATAGCAAGTTTTATACAAAAAAACATCTATTTTTTTTCCATCGTAGCAATAATTCATTGTGTTCGATAGTGATTTTCAAAACAGATTTGAATTTGTAAACAAATCTATTTTAAATTAATTTTGTCTAACAATATTAACTTCTATCTATTTTAAATATCTATGTGAGACAAATAAGTTAGTTGTCAAACGTTTTCTACAGTATTTCGGGTTACTTCCTGGCCAGACCGTTGCTGTACTAAGAACCCATATCGTAAGCACGATACGAAGACTATCGTCGTCGCCCGCCTGGGTTCTCAACGGCCTCAAGAATTCATTCAAACCCAGTAACCAAAAGACAACCTTCATATCGCAGTCTCTACACCAAACTTCCCAGGACTTCTAAGATCTAGGTCCTTAGAACTGTCGTCAAGAGGATATACCAATCGCCCTCATCGACTGGCTCATCTATCCTCAGCCCTGTAGTAAGGGGGAAACTGGGGAAACTTCACCCGGGGGATCTTCGGCGGTGTATGATGTATTTTTTAAACAAACTATAATTGAAATGATTAATGTTAACTCCTAACAAATGTGAAGTTGAATAAAATAAAATTGTAAATACTATATACCATAAACCTGAGTTATAAATGATATTTTATTTATTAAAAAAAATTTTCAATGGTGATTATAAAATATATTATACAATAGAATTGTTCCATTAACCAATAATAAAATATAATGATGCGCCCGGTATATAAATAAAAAAACTGATAAGTGCCAAAATGTGGGACTGGTAATATGAATGGTACCCTCAACCATGGCATTAAAAAGATAAGGTCATCGCAATACGTTTATGGTGAAAATTTCAAGCCTCTAGTATAAATATTTTTGTAGTTGAGAATAATTTTATTCACAATCGTGTTTACCGATTTTGATGTTAATTTTTGATAGTTTTTTCTTAAAGTGCAATTCCTTAGAACACGTCTGTATATAGACGCGCGGCCAATGCAGCTGCCGAAGTGCGACCTGTACCTATTTGGCCTGTTACGGATTCCTTAGAACACAAGACGCATGGCCAGTATTTATTTTAATTTTATTTTTAATGGAAATACTAAAGTCCGCTACATTTATCTTTCTGGCCTTCATCGATAAACACGTCACATCCGTAGACGTAAATAGGGTGCAGTAATGAATAAAACCCAATAGGTTTTTGAGTAAAAATGCAAAAATGCGGTCAGAAGTTTCTCCAACCCCCTTTTCCACTACACCCTTTTTTACTATATACAACTACACAGTTATATATCGAATAAAAATAATACCTAGGTATGATTTTTACAAATAAACAAAATTTTTAATAATATAATTATGATTCTTCTTATTGTCATTAGTTTCCCATATTTATCTATACCTACATAGCAGGAAATATACCAAAATAAAATTGTAGAACTTAAATTATGACGTATTGAATAGTTTTAAAGTGTAAATACTAAATACTAATCATTAATTATGTAGGTACCAATTATCAAACATTTTTTAGTACCTATGCTTCGTAGTCTTTTCTGACAAAAAATATTTAAAGCTAATTAAAAAAATAAGAACTTAAAACGTTGGGACTTCTTTACCAGACGATATTTTATTAAAAAAAAGGTTAAAAATGTTGCTCTCTTTAAATTTGGTAAAAATTATAAGATTTAAAAACTTTAAAGTTTAAATTTAATCGAAACACCAAAATTTAAATTTTGCATTGTATGATTTCATTATACTGCACACTTATTAGATAGACAGAAACCATATATTTGATTATGAGGTATTTTTAATTTAATTTTAATCTATTCATTACCTTTTTATTATAACAATTATTCCTTTTAAATATTTTTTATTACATTTTCTTCAACCTGTTGATCCAAATATGATGGATGTTTATTCATACATTCGGCTAGTCCAGTATCTTAAATTAATGAAAATATTATTTTGGAAGACATTTTGTCTGTGACGTGACAAATGGTCACACTCGTGCCGCTGGACTGCTTCTGAAGCGGTCGTCGCCGGGCGGCTGTAGACGCACGTGACTGCCGCGCGTGGCCCATAAATCGATTTCATTTAAAAATCAGCAACACGGCACCAACGCGGCCAAAAAAACCGGCTGCACTACTACAAACGCATTCCAAAGCAGTGGTGCGTGACCTGGGGGTTAAAATGTTTATCATTATCTTAATTTCATTAATTTTTTTAATTTGAGATTAAATTTTTATTGTAATAATATTACGTATTAGGCATAATGTTGGTAGGGAGTCGACTTATCGAAATAAATTAATTTGAGGGTCGTGGTTCATAAAACGCACCACTGTTCTAATGAATCGCACCTTTACGCGTTTACCAAAAAAATTTAAAATTCTAACTAGATACAATTTGCTAACAGAAAATAGTGTTACATGTATGATCGAAGTACTTCTTCTTTTAGAATTTTTGGGTAGAGATATAAAAATTACACATCATCATAAAACCAATACAATCATTGCTTCATTCAAAATAAATAAATAAGAACAAAAAATATGTGCCGAGAGTATATAAAAAAGAAAATTATTATAAGTAACAACTAGTTTCAACCGTAAGTCATCATCAGGTCACAAATAAATAATAAAACAACAAAATAGTAATAAAAACATATATGAAAATATAAAATATACGGCCGAAACTAGTTATTACTCATAAATTATAATCATTTTTTTTAACACTCAAGGCACATATTATTTTCTTAATATATATTATATTTTTATAATATATATAAATTTACTCATATATGTGTATATATATATTATCTGTATTAATTTTTATTTTTACAAAAGTATTATATTTTTGAATTAATTACATTTTTGAATTAAAAATATAATTCATATTGTAATATAGACTTGAACTTGTTTTTCTAGACAAATCAATATAATTTGTGATATAAGGAATTAAAAATAATTTTTATATAAACACGATAAAGAAAACTTTCAATAAAATTAAAATGAAATTATATAATCCCAATAATACACTAACTATAGTAATATTGAATTTAATTATTGTTCTATGGAATACTGCTAAAACTGCTTTTAAGATAAATTTGCTAATATTATAAACAACAGTAAGTTGTCATAATGTAAAACTCGTGTTTAAAATTAATAATAATTTAATTAAAACCAAAAATAATAAAGCTCAAAAATGTTCAAATAAATCTTCTATCAGCCATGATCACATCTTGCCTCCAATAGTTTTTTTTCATTAAATGTTTCTATAAAATGTATAATCAGAATAAACTACATCAAATCTTAATTAATCAAAAACTTATAATATTATCAATGAAAAGTTATAAGACAATAGTTAAGAATAAAGAAATATTTACTCTCTTAATTGTTATACGGCGATTCCAAAAATTTACATTGAAAACTGCCATTTTTTTCTACATGCATGTGCACCGTATTACCGTATTTTATAGTTGATATCAAACAATATTATTACAGTGTGACCAATATGAAATGTTATTTGTTAAGACTTTTTATCTGTATTTAGCGATTCCAAGCAACTATAGGTAGCGTTATTTCTTATCACGGATTCTTATCATAGATATAATAAATTATATTGGTGAAAGTAAAAGACCATTGATTAAAGGTACACAAATTCTTAAATGCAATCATATTATTGAATTTGGCATTAAAGAACAATTTGAAAATAAGGTTGTGTTTATAGCATTGTGTTTTCAAACTTCAAACTTAAATCGGCATCCTCATGAAATTACTATTTAAAAAATGAACGAAGACTTCAATACTACTATTACTGGTTCATGTAGTTGTAAAGCTGGTACTGGCAAATGTAAACATGTTGTGGGCTTTTTGCTCAAACTTCAAAAGTAAGTACCTGATTTTATGTACCTATTGAATTATATATAAAATTAAGAATTTAATAATATTAAAGATCTCCATTTATAATACTATATTCTAACAGAACTTCAGAAGAGGACATACAACATTTAAGTTGCACAGATCTTCGTCAAAAATGGGGTAAAATGAAAAATACTGGTATTAATTTGTATACACCGATGATACCCATAAGAGAATTTTGTCATGTTGAATGTCCTACTGCTACTTATAAACAAAGTTTCCCAATCTCGCTACCACCAGACCTTCAAGAAGAAGTTTTTGAATTATTGTTACAAGGTATAATCATATCATTCATCAATAACTTTTTATAAATAGGTATATAAATTAGTTTTATTATTATACCTATAATACATTTTTATTTACAGTTTTAATAAAAATTATAACTTTTTTAAAATTCAGCAGGGTATTTACAAAAAAGGTCTACATATTAAATTATTCAACAAATAATTGGAATAAAAAAATTTTTGCCACAATAAGACATTTTTTTTAAAACAAGGTTTAGTTTTTTCAATAAAAATAATTATTTGGTTGATAATTTTTAATAAGTGAAAATAAACCAATAAGGCACTTAAATTGTTTATGCTTATTACAATATTTTACATGTATGGTCTGTTAGTTATTTTTTTTTTTTTTAGTGATTCCTATAATTCTAATCATAAATGACTATGTATTGCTCAACTTATTTGGTATTTATGTACTGCTAAATTACTTTGCTTTAATACTACACTCTAGTAGACATAAATCATTATCTATTTTAATCTACTTATATCAATGCATATAAATTAAAAAATTATTTGCTATGCTTATATTGGGCACTTAATTACATCTTAACACATAGTAATATTGTTCTAGGTTTTCCAGACTCAGCATTATCCATTCACTTAAAAGGTCGCCATAGTCCTCTTATTAATGCATCACGAGACACTATAATAAGTACATCTAGTTTTGATAGAAATAATTTCTATACAAAATTGGTAACTGCACATTATTCAGTTATTAAAGACACGGAACAAAATATACTCGTGTTAATTAATAATTGTTCC
This sequence comes from Pemphigus obesinymphae, assembly GCA_025469235.1. NCBI lineage: Eukaryota > Metazoa > Arthropoda > Insecta > Hemiptera > Aphididae > Pemphigus > Pemphigus obesinymphae. The sequence continues at coordinate 28,608 of JAIPRL010003773.1, read as the reverse complement.
TCAGATGCTATACATTTTTATACAATACAGATATGTGTTCATAATTTAGTTCCTATAATTCAAAAACAGAATCAATGTACAGACGATCTGTTAAGCCCCTGCAATCAAGTCAAGTCTCTGAACTACGGTGTACCAAAATTACCAGAACACTGGAGTTGATCGATTAAAGAAAATATGATGATTAATGATTACGTTTGAAATAAATTAAATAATTGAAATAAATTAAACAAATAGTGAATGTGAAATAGAAGGGTTCAACGTACGTTACAAGTTAAGGTTGTAAAGCCAACTCGAAACGTACGTGAAATTTACCCAAAAAGGAAAAACAGATTTCCTCCTCAATCAGTCTCGAATGCTAATAAGCAGAGCAGTGTACTCAGAAGAGCTGATGGAGAAAAAAAGACACCCAAGCGTATGTCGCGAAAGCTTATATAACCTTGTTCGTCATCCCCACCTATAGTTGTTAGGAAAATGTACTGGAAAGAGTAATCTTATTAAACATATGTTTGTACACATATCTATTGTTTTAGGTCTGGCAATTGTTTTATGTCAAAATAACAGCTGTTGGCTTAATCATTAATGTGATATACTCGTGTTTGTGTATTTTACATAATTAAGTTCATTGTCTTATATATTTTATATTAAATAAGCAGTTACCATTACATTCAATATATTACAAATCAGTAATTACTATGATACGTCAATGTCCCATCTTACCTTTAGTCTTCATCTTACTCAAGTTTCCCCTACCGATTTACTAGACAATGTAATATAATTGCCTAACAATCGTTTAAATATATCAAATCCAATAATTGGAAATAGATATCTAGATAAAGATAAATTTATTTTTATCAAAATAAGATTTTTTTTTATACATTTCAAAACTCATTTTCGTAATATTTTTAATATTTTTTTTATCTAAGTTAATAAGCCAATAATAAGCACACAATATATTATGTAAATAACAATTTATTTCTTAGTTTATTTTGCATAAAAATGAAAATATTATGGATAAAGTCACATTTGAAAAATTTTAAATATTGAAGTGTATTTTTAGTAAAAATATATCTATAAAAATTATCTAGATGAGTTTACTTAGATAAGTGAACTTTTTATCAAAGATAATTGTTTAGATTACCATTACCATTACTTATCATTATTTAACTATATAAGATAAAAGATAAATAAATAATTATCTAGATAAGTTCCAACACTGCTAATATTATACGAGCTTTTCTCATTTTTGTCTCAACTCATAATGATCATCAGATTAAATAAATTCCCCATTCCCCAATATTTTTGAATTAAACTATCCGGATGAGCGAAACAAGCGGATAATCGGAATTGATTTAAAATATAAATATATAGGTAGATCAAATATTGAATCTATATCAATATTTTAATATTAAAAATGGAAACAAATAATTATATACTTGGGATATTTAATTTAAAAATGTTTTGTTTTGAACAATGCCATTGTTATAACCTACCCAAAAAACATAAATAATATTCGAAAATAGTAATCTTTTATTAAATTATATATATTTTAAAATAATAATTGAAAGTAGTCCAAAAGCCCAGCACATGCAGAAAATTAATAATCATAGTGTTGACCGAGTGGAGACTGGGGAAGAGTAAATGAAACAGGAAACAGGACGGATACATGTTTTTCTAGGAAACGGGGCGGATATATGTTTTTCTACTAAGATAAGACAAATACAAAATATAATAATGAGATTAACGGCAAGTCGTAAAAAATATAGGATGTACAATTGTTAGACAGACCGCGGTGACAACACGAAATAGAGTGGGTAATTAATATAACCGGGTGTACTTACAAAAGAGACATCCGATAACCAAAATTATGTAAAAAGCGACTACATTATCGGCCAATGAAATTAATTCTTGATTAAGTCGAGAATCATTGAAACGACCGCCGAGTAGAGAGTTCAACGGAGGTCATTCCTATATAACTGGGTCCCCGAACGCCAAAACGTCAGACGATCTGGGACGATCACTTGAAGCACATATTACATGCTGGTGGATTTGTTTTGTATTTTACGTAATGTACGGTAATCAAAAATCTCCTCAGAAAAAATAAAAAAAAGTCAATTTGTATTAAAATGTGATTTTTTTTTCTTTTTTTTTTTGTTAAATCCATCTAGAACTTTTTTATTCCGAGGTGACAAAATGTATATTATGTAAAAGTAAATACAAAATAAAAAATAATGATTAATACAAAATATATTTCAATTCAATAAGATATAATATAATAAGATATAATTCGGTGAATTGTCCGGAAATATAGTAGATATACCTACTCGTGATTAGTGATGTGTGAATATTAATTATTTATTTCAATAAATTCATGAAAAAAATGAATAAAATAAAGTACTTTTATACCAAAGTAATTATATTAAAAAACAACCAAGTATAAACACTCAAAAAAACACTGGTATGCAATTTATACGTCTTAATATAATACTGTGTAAATTAAAATACTATAATAAAAAGGAATACCGATTTTACTCGGAATAAATGCGAAGTTTAAATAAATTATTGTATTATATATATTTCTATGATAACACTTTTACTGTGTCTGAATAAGGATTTAACAACAACTGTAAATCATGTGTCGAATAACCTTTACATTTAACTCACTCGCAAATCCCGTCTACTATATTGTATATATATATATATATATATATATATATAAGTATATAATTTACACCTGTTGCACGTATAACATTATTATGTTCAAATTGCGTAAAAAGATTAAATTCACGCGTAATTAAATCAATATAACTTCATTAAAACAATTTGTTAGTACAAAACCCATAACTATCAAATAAATAAGTCGAAAAACATTGACCGAAGTCTAGACTTTAATTTACAGTACCTAATTAATAGATTTATTTACTTGGGACTTTTTATTTTTCGGAATTTTCGAAATATTTTAAATTAAAAGTTTTATAAGACAACTAGTATAAATTTGATCAAAAATCTCATAAATAACTATGTAGATAATTCTTCTGTACACAATCTTTTTTTTTTTTTTTTTTTTTTAGAGGTTCGTTATATGCTAAAACTATTTGATTTCCTGGAAACGTACATCTCCTAAAGTATTATATATTTTAAAATCGCTTAAAAACGATGTTATAGCATCATCTTCAACAAATTGTTTTAAAAATGTTTATGAAATTATAGTTCAATATTAAAAATAGGTACGTTTAAAAACAGGGAAATTAGAATACTCGCAGAGTGGGCTTTTCGAACTTGTTTGTTTTTATATACCTAACTTTAGATAATATATTTAAAAATGAAACTCGAAAAATTTAAAAATAAATTCTTTAAAGTATAGTATATATACAATTGTACACATTTACAAATTTGATCAAAACTTAGTTTTAAGATCTGAGGGAAACAAGGGATGTTTTGGTTTCATCAAGATGTGTTATTATTATTTTTTTTTAATATCAATATAAATTTTTTCGGTAGAAATAATCGATCCAGAGTTTTGAAGTAAAGAGTTTTTATGATATAAGTTAGTTAGAGTTAATACTTTAAAGAGATCAATTTTCAATTTTTTCAGTATTTTTCTCAAACGCGAAGAAAAATTACATCTTTATATTATGTAATTAATATACTCAGGTAAACTTTTTGGAGTTTTGGACTTTCCAACATTTACACATGTTGACAACGGTTATATAAAAACTCATAAACGATATTTTAAAGTCCAATCTACTTCACATTTGCTACCTTTGATAGGTAAATGTATTTAAAATCGTCAAACTTCAATGGTATATTTCCAAATTTTAATTTAAATTATATTAATGTGTAATTTTAACGTTGTGGGAAACTCGTTACACTCAGGTGAGAACCGAGCAAAGCGAGGTTCGAGTTTTTATAAAAACCTGAGAATATAGAGTTTGTTTCATTTTTGGATTACCAACTTTGTCAACTTATTTATAATAACAATTTTAGGAGTAAGGGGCTATCTTCTAGAAAGCGAAGACCAGCTTCCGCTATATATAGGTGGAATATTTTTAAAATTAATTTACCATAATATTTAAAAAAAACTTTAGTCTCAACTTCGGAATCACATTCAACAAAAGTTAAAGATCTAAGCTTTTCCAATCAAAAGAAGTGCACTGGCAAATAGTGTTACTCAAAAGGAGTTGCACTTATAAAAAGTTACACTTAGTAGTTTTGCTCTGAAACTAGTATACCTATTATAATTTAGTACTATAGTATTAATTGTCCCTAATTATTATTTTTATAATTTTTTGTTGTTCATCTTCGTCAACCGTCACTGATTAAATGAATTTTTTTGATTATATTGAAGTAATTAATTATTATAATATTAAGCGATCGATGAAGTTGTCAGTTACTCAGTTGAAGTTTAATTTTTATATTGTAGTATACGTCTCGTAGACGTAAGTATACTTCAAATATAAGAGTCTAAAGTAAAATTAAGACGGTTCTTAATAGTCGGTACACTACAGTTCATTAAAATATTTTTTTAAAAGTCGAAAACGCTTTTTGAGCAGGCAGAATTCTTAAAACTCGGTAGGCAGGTAGCTTTCCTATCCGGGGCTGGACGGAAATGTCGAAAAATCGCCTCTTAAAAACACAAATTATATAAAATTGTTACGAAAATATATATGTACCAATATATATATTATATATGATCAAGTCTTCTCTGGTCGAAAACCTGTTTCAAGAAACAAAAAATTAAATTAAACGTCGTTGCATTTTTCCACGATAAAAAAAAAAAAAAAAGAATATTTAACGGCAGGTAAATCTGAACAATGACCCTTTGTGACCAACCCTCAAGTACGTAAAATATTTTCGCCGTCGCTCTTTGGAGCTTTACTCGCGTGTTCTGATTCTCTGCGCTGTTACATAAGTGCACTTTTCAAATTGAAATCCATATAACCACCGTGGTATACGAGACGCATAAGTATAAAACTCACGGTCGAATAATAATAATAATAATAATAATAATAATCGACTTGTACGCGTATATAACATTATAATATACTCACTGAACTCAATACATCATGCAACGATAATAATTATTATTCTATATATGTGTATATGTATAGTATATAATATATTATAAAACACGCATGTAACGTTCAGCGCGTATGTAGGCTACAGAAAACAGCCGCCAAATGCATTCCGTTTATTTCATTTTTTTTTTTTTTTCACATTTGTATGGTATTACAGTAGCGACTTTGATCCTTTGCCTATAGTGGAGATGGATTTTTTTTTTATATTTCAAAAACAACATTATTTGAAGATTTTTTTTTTTTTTTTTTTTTTTAATTTGTTAAAACATTCCACGATGCCATCGCATTGCACATAATTTAATGATACACTAAAAAAAATGCGGTTGATATTGATAAATTGTATTTTTTTACATGGACAATATATTATATCATAATGATAATATTTTTTTTATTTTTTTTTTTAAACGATATCAATGATATTAGGTCGATGAATATAATTTTGTCATTTTGACAGTAAATTATTTTCAAATTGATAATAATTTAATATTAATAACTATTATATCCGCACAACAACAACATTGGTATATATCTTTTTTTTGGTATCAACTTCATGCAAATTTTGTTAAAACAATAATTATTTTATCTATTCCACAGTTAATTTCACATACATATTTTCAAACCCTTTACTTATTACGTAATTTGACAATAGATAATTAAAAAAATATGATAAATTGACAATAATTAAATGAGCAAAATTTTTGTGGGCTGAATAGTGACAGTATTTTTGTTGATTGATTAAATTTGATATTTTTATCAATAACGTTAGCAATATACTTTCCCCCCCAGTGGATTTTTGACATAAAAACGCAGTTTTTTAAACTATAGTTTAATGTAAACATTTTAACAGGAATTATTTCTATATTTAGAGGTTTATAAAATGTTAGGATTAATAAAACTAATTATAGAAACTTTTAGACTTTCGTGTATCCAACAATATTTGTACCTTATAGTTACAACAATGATGACTTATACACAATTCAATTTTTAATATCATCGAAATACCAAAATCCAAATAACTGTAGTGTACAAAATATTTGAAAAATAATTTGTAACATAAACTATTTAGTAAACTAACATATACATTTTTTTTAACTATGAACTATGACGTTTATACGTATATACTATATTAATTCATGCAAGTAACACTTGCCGTACTTGGTTTTGGTTTGATATTTAATCTCATGAGAAATTTTTAAATAATTTTCGAAGTTCTCAAGACAAATCGTAAATTTTTTATTTTTCTTGACTTTTGGAGGGGGCTTAAACTCTTAAAACTCTTCCTTGCATTCATCCCTGCTTATGTTTGAAACTATGGTTGTTATATATAATACTTTTTTATAATTTTTATTAATTTTTGTTTTCATAAGATTGTTAAACTTTAAATTTTGATTATTAATTTTTTAATTTTATAAATACCTAAAGTATCGGTTATGAGTCAGTTAGACAAAGAAGGGTGATTGAATTACATTCGTAACAAATTGTTGTAAATAAATTGCAAAATATAGGCACAGATTTGGAATGAATCCGATGAAACAGGAGAAACAATTTTACGGACGCAAGTAAAAGTTTTAAATATTTATTCTAATCTGTATCACGCGTATTAATTTTGAAATGAAATCATTTATATTTTATAAAATCAGTACAAAATATATAACAAACACATATTATCTATATATTTTCATTATCAATGTTATAAGTTTTTTAGTTTTAAATTTTTAATATTTTTTCAATTTTATATTATATGACCATATTATAAAATAGTTATAACTTATAACATTCATATAGTAAAAAAATAAATAAAATTTGAATCTATTTTTAAATTTAAAACCACTCATCTGCAGAATAGTTTAAAATATTGTTGTATATTTTTTAGAACTTTTTTATTTTGAAGCGACTATTTAACTGTATTCACCATTGCATGTGCATTTATTTGTTTGATTTAAGAAATTTAATTGTATATACAACTTCAGTGACGTATTTACAGCAATATATGACGCAGAATGCAGATAGATTTGACTCATTGTCTTTATTTATATGTATTTTTTGAATATAATGACGTGATATTAAAATGTACAGCATTTTATTAATATCACTATCAAAAACTATTGATGATTAAATGTGTGTGTAGTATAACTACATTACATTACATATTAATTTTATAAAAAACAGTAAATTTAATGCTATGATTAATTTTGAGTGTATAATACATTTTGACATTATTCATTTTTGATATCTAACAATTTTAAGTTATTTTTAATACGTAATTCTCCTTTATTCACATAAAACGATTATTAAAATTAGAAAATTGATAAATGACCATTGTAATATAACCAATTTAAAAAATAGATACTATTAAATACATTTAGGTACACCAAAGCTCAGTCCATTATAAGCATAATACAGTATTGTTCTAACCGAAAAATATTAGAATACATTGGTTATAGTATTGAAATATAGTATTAAAAATTGGTGATATTAAAAATAGTTTTTAAAATAGTTACCAGTAAATAAAATTCTTTGGGAGCAGTATATTAAGAATAACAATTAAGAGGATGTGATACCCATATTTGTTGTCTCCAACTTACCTACTGTTAATATACGAAATTTCCGTTCAGCATTTGTATTACAACTTTATCATTTTCAATATTAGAATAAATTTACTTATTACAAAATTTATGTACAAGGTTATTATCTATTGCGTAGCGTCATTATTTTCGAAATTTTAAATTTGAAGAAAAATATATCTATTTTAGTTAATAAGGTTTTTAAAGTAGATATATCTCTTTACAAAATTAATAAATTGGAAAAGATAAGGCTACAGCATAGATAATATTTTATTTAGTAATGGCAATATATATACTCTAATATTAGAAATGACAATGTTGTGATACAAATGCTGAACGTTCGTATATTATCGGTTGGTTGGACGGAGACAACAAATACGGGTATCACGTCCTCTTAACTAATAACTGTTAAAAACAACTTATACCAGATCAAAAATTTTTCTCTGTTATCACGGGGTAGTGACATATTTAGAAATTTATCATGAGGGGGTTTCAGATAACTTTCAGAACATAGAGACGTCAGGAGCTTCGCCCCCCCCCCCCAATATCCCCCAATATTAATTTTTTATATAAAATCACCATATTTATAATCCTATACCTATATATAAATTATATAATACTGTAAGGATCCATCATGACTTAGCGATTACACTGAATGAAAAATTCAAAAGAATAGGTCAGAATAATATTTAAAATTACCTATCTATCAAAAAAAAAAAAAAAAAACACATCAATTAGATTTATACAAAAAATGTATTATATACATGTTCTATGAAATAAAAATCTAGCCTTTAACATAACCAAGACTTATAATAGGTACCTACTTATATAATAATATACTTTTTTCTCATACATTTATTTAAATAATACATATATATTTGTAATAATAATAAAATCATGATTAACTAACTATTTACGTAAGCAGTAAAAAAACTAAAAAGTTGCTAACATACCTAAATAGTTATTCATGAATACAACAATTTAAAATATAGAAAATATTTGAAAACTTGTGGACTGATTAACCATTTATTGTAATTAAAAATCCAAACACAAAAATATACTCTTGTTATGCATATATGGTAACACTTCAGCAATAGCAGTCGTAGATGACAACATTGTTGCCGAAATACATGTAGAACAAGTGTATATATTTTAGTGGTTGGGTTTTTAATTACAATAAATAATTTAAAAAATATTTTATTGCTTTATTATGATAAGGTATTGGGAGTTTATAATACAAAATTTTACCACCTAGGACATAATGCTATTTCGTTGATAATTTCATCATTATAAATTCTACATCATTACAATTCTTTGTAAGTAGTTACTTAAGTCAAATACTTAAAGGGCGAGGATGCTTTATTTGTAACATTATTACGTAATAAAAAGTTTTTTTATTAAAAAAAGTGAGAAAGAACCCAGATAAATTCTTAGAGCAATTTTATTTCCATCAGTTAAAGTACGATTTACAAACAAATAAATGTCATTAAGCAGAGTCATAATTTTATCATTATTATTATTATTATTCACATTTTCAATATATAGTAGAAGTAAAGTTGGGCAAGATACTATAAAAAAATTATCTTGATACATAATACATGTTACATTCATTTTGAGTATTTTGATATAAGATACATAAAACATTTCGTTTGTAGAAAAGACACAAGATACAAGTATCAAAGATACATAAAAGATACAAGATACTCTCAAAAATATAATTATTATTTTATTTTAAAACTTATTACAATTATATAAAATAAATATGTGTATTATGTTAAATATTTCTCTAAATAATTATTAATAACACTGTATACAAATAAAATATATTATATTATAGAATCATATAAATAAATTATGCATTTATGTGTATACAGCTAAATAGGTATCAAAATATATTACAGGACAATGAAATAAATTAAAATAAATATTATCCGATTACAATTTTATTCAAAACATTACTTATAACATAAAAATAATATATATTTAAAATATTATAAAATAATAATAATAGATAATACCTATTTTTAATTATAATATTTTATAGTGTATTCAGTTATAAGTGCTCAATTCCTCATGTTGATTTTACATATATTATATAATTATAAAATTATATTGTATATTGTATATTTACATTATTTCGTGACGTAATGGTATAATAAAATTCAAGCATGAAAATCTAGAATAGATAAATAGCGAGTGAGCGTCAATATTAATAATCAACAACAAATAACAAAATAATTATTTTATTTATATAATAGATATAAGATGGGAAGAAAAAAATTAGAAAATTTAATTAGAGACTACATTATAACATTTTTTATAATTTGATGTATCTTATATCTTTTCGCATAAAAAAATACATGATACTGGAAAAAAATGTATTTAGATACAAGATACAAGATACTTTCGGAATATGTATCATGATACAATATACAAAATACAATTGTATCTTTGATACGTATTAAAGAAACATGTATCTGTGACACTGTCCAACCCTGAGTAGAAGTAATAATCTAATAAGTAGAAGTATTTAGTAGCATAAATTATGAGGAAAGCATGCTTAACTATATTTAAAATATTTAATCAAGCCAAGAATGGCTGGATAATTCTGTTATTAAATTATAACATACCTGAGAATTACATTTTTTATTTAAATTTTGCACATTGTCGTCGTCGATTGACCTTTTCGCATTCACAGTCCCATTAGGTCCATTAGAGGTCTCACTATTACACGTAGACGCACCGGACTCGGTAGACCGAATCGCAGTAAAAAAATACGTTATTTTTGATTTGGTGTTCATTTTATTTGTATAAAAAATAATATAAAAAATAATGACCGTATAAAACAATTATAACCACAATGACATTTGGCAAAACACAAACAAAATTAATTAATGTGAGTTTCCGTCGACTTCGTTAATCGAATAGCTGCATGACACATAGCCGGTGGGTAACAAGCACGGTTATCTACGGTAGAAAACCGTGGAAAAAAGTAAACAACACAAACGTCACCAATGTCGAGACCGGACCACAGAATATTCTGTAACCGAACGATGGCGTTATCATCTTAAGCTTTTCATTTCGATAACAACAGATTATTTGTTAGGTATTGGTTTATTCAATAACCAATATCTAAGTATTTTTCAAATACATTAGGTACCAAATTGATAACAAAAGTAATCACGATATTTGAAAATTTTTAAAATTGATAACCCGACGAAGCATCGAAGATGTTTAACAACATCCATTGTATACTATGATAAAATTTTTTTCCCTTAATCATGTAAAAACAATAAATGTTTGAATGGACATCAATGGGGGGGGGATCTAGACCCCATAGCCCTCAACCCACCGTAAATACGCCACTGCGGGATGCAGAAGTGGTAACGGTTTCAAGCAATGATCTAATATATACTTTAAGACTTAAGTTTATTAGAAATAAATATATAAAACAAGAAAATATAGGTTCAACAATGTAAAAGCATTTTTGGTTTTAGAATTGTAATAATTTTTAAAATAATGATAATATTATGACATATTTTATATTATTATAATTTATTAGTCTACTTCTCAGAACTCGTTGAAATCGTTCGAAAACCAGAAAATTAAATCGAGTTGCCAAAGCTTACAACTATATACATATTATGTACCTTTGACCTTTGAGGGAATCGAAAGACAGAGAGAACTGAATTTTACGTTTAAGGTCCATACCACTAATTTATTCCATAATTAGTTTAAAATTGCATTTAAAAAGGTCATAAAATAATTAATTTTTGTAAAGGCTTATATAATAACACTAGCAATTAAATTTATTTGTAAGGAAGATTCAATAAACAAGGTCACAAAACTAGATTTATCGAATAAATTATATAACATACAAATATGATAAAGTATATGATGTAATCTGAATTATTACGATCTGGTAGATAACGATGTAGGGGAGACAACTTTATACACATTATTCGTTGAGATAAAACATGATTATGATTTGTATTATATTATATTTGTTATTTTTGAATTGAATGATTGTGCACGTTGTTTATAGTGTAATTATCCTTTAAAATACGGAATGATTTTCCAAAACTCTCAGTTATGAAAACTGCATATTTTCAAAATAAGGCCATCGTTAAATATCTCAACTTTTATATATCAATACCATAACTTATATTTAAAATAGACTTATCGATACCTATAGCAAATTTAATTGTATTGAATTATATTTTTGAATTATACTATCCAAGTGAGCGAAGAAATTTATAGATGCAACTAGTGATGTGATTAAAGCTTATTCTCAAATAAATATTCTTAGTTACCGAGAATATTTTTGACGAGATTATTACATCAAAGAATATTTTTACGGAATAACAAAGACTGTGAAAATTACACAAATGAAAATGTCGTAATGAAATTTGGTCATAAATTCTAATGGTTTTGTGAATTTTTCAAATTTATTATAATTATTATTCATAACGATAAATAAATCAAAATATATCATATCGCCGAGATTTTTTGTAGAATCGAACAGAAAACAAACTCTATAAACATCATAATTAACAAAAATAATAATCTATTACCTATGTAATATGCTAACTCCGAATTGACAGTTTTTCGTGGAAGAGAAAACTTTACGTTTTTTATTTAATTCCGCTGATCGTTTTCCGTACCGGCGGCTACGTGGGTATTTTCTTTTCCGTTTTTATCACCGTCGTGTTTTGGATTTACACAATTATAATTATATTTATTATAATACATTAGGGTGAACTTTTATCGAGAGGAAATTTAAACATTTCCACGTATATAAAAACTCGAGAACGATTATTAGTTCGACAGAATTTACATATGTCGAGTAGGTACCCACTATATTATATTATTGTGGTATTTTTCAAAATTGTTATTAAATATAATTTATGTATATTGTGTGAAACCCGTTACATTCGAGTTCTTATAAAAATCTGAGAATAGTAAGTTTGATACATTTTTGAATTACCCATCTACTTTGTCGACCTACAATAAAAACTGAGTGAAAGACTATCTTTTAGAAAGCGAATGCCAAATTCCGCCGAAGTCGAAATATCTTTAAAATTAATTAATTAACACATTATTATTTCTCAAAAAACTTCGGTCATAGACTATTCCGGATCCTGATAAAATACATAATATGAGGTGTACGAATTACACTAAAAAGTAATTCCACTTATGTGGTGTTCCACTCAAAAAAATGTACACTTACAAGGTGTCATACTCAAATGGGGTTACAAATTCAAGGTTATGCACTCAAAAAGTGTTGAATTTACAAGTAGTCTGTAGTCTCACTTAAAAGAAGTTGCACTTATAAGGAGTTGAATCCGATAGGTTTTGCACTTAAGCTAATAAACAGATAATACGAGATAACCACGATTTATGCGAAAAAATGCGTTTTAAAATCGTGGTAATAACTATAATTGATCATGTGGATACACTGCCATATACACTAATTCGTGGACTAATATTATTTTCCAACAGATAACGTAGTACTACGTACCTATTTCCTTTATGTTACCATTTTTTAGTATGAGTTTAGACCAGGTCACTGTACTACTATGAACTTAATTGTTTTTAATAATTTCGTGTTAGATGCCTTTTAATTATAATAGATACCGATTACCAATTATAAAACCCTGTTCGTATTTTTTTTCGGACATTCGTAGATTTTCGTCTGGGGACAATGGTTTTATAAAAAACCGAGAACGGTAAGTCCGTTTACTGATTTATATAGTAGGTACCTTTAGAATGTTTTTTTATATCTCATAGTAATGAATTTTAAATTGCCGGACTTCCGTAGTAATTTTCACCGTTTTAATTATATTTATATTAATAAAATCGAGAAAACTTTTATCAAGAGGACTTTCAAACATTTCTACATATTATATAATACTCGAGAATGATAAGTCCGACCGAATTCACATTTGCAGTGTAGGTATATACTAGTGATACACTCATAATTTTTAAATAGGGGGGGATATTTTCCCAAAATTGATACATTGTTAGGTACCAAAAAAAAAAAAAAAAAATGTCATTTGTAAATTTTACTATGAATTCGATACAATCCGATAATTTGTTCATTTGCGGTATTGTTTTCTGCGTTTATTATACTTAAGAAAATATTAAATTAATCTATAATTAAAGAATTTTGTTATATAAAATATTATTATATTACATTATAAAAAAAAATTAAAACAAAATAATATTATTTTATTTATATGGAAATTCATAGAAAAAAATAGGTGAATTTCGCTCGTCGGGTGTCAGTAGGGGTGGAAGCACTTTGCGTATTGGACAGGATACTCTTAGTGAATATATTGCATTTGAAAGCAATGATAAATCATTGCATTCGATAAATAGATTTTGAGCGGAGCTTCGGAGGTAATTATACATAAATCTCGATTTGACAAAATCGTATTTTGGCCGTTTTTAAGTCATTTTTTGGTACCTAGTTTTTCCTACCACGTTTATCCAAAATGACCAAAAATGACTTATTTAAAGTACAAACTAGATCAAATTTAATTCCGGAAAATGAGGTCACATGTACCGATTAATTCATGTCTTCTGGTCGAAAAGTTGTACACAGAAAAAAAAAATTTTTGAAATGAACATTATTGTAAAACCACTCGTTCCACTCATAATCTAAAAGAGCCGTGGGGAATTATGACACTCTTGTCCCCTCCCGTGAGCACGCCCCTGGTACCTACTATATTTAATTATACCCGTATTGTATTTCAAGTCGTTGGACTTTTGTGGTATTTTTTAACATTTTTATTAAATATAATTATATATGTTGTGTGAAGCCCGTTACACTCGGGCAAGAACCGAGCGAATCGAGGTTCGAGTTGTTATAAAAATCCAAGGATATTAAGTTCGATACATTTTTTAATTATCTATCTACTTAGTCAACCTATACAATAGAAACACATTATGTATGAAGGACTAAAGCGTATGTAAAAAGCGAACCCCATATTCCGCCGTAGACGAAATATTTTCAAAATTAATTGATCAACAGTATTTTTTTTCAAAATACTTCGTCCACTAACTATTCCGGATCGGTCCCTATAAAATACATAATAGGAGGCGTACGAATTACACTCAAAAGTAATTGTGGTGTTTCACTCAAAAAAAGTTATACTCATAAAGTGTCACACTCAAATGGGGTTATATGTTAAGGGTTTTGCACTCAAAAGTTTTTGAAATTACATGTAGTTTCCCTTAAAAAGAGTTACACTTACAAGGAGTTACATCCGGTAGGTGTTGCACTCAATCTAGTATAATAATAGCATAATCATATTACTGCAATGCAAATACGGGGATAATGATCATTATCACCTTTATCCACTTGAAATAATAATATTTTACGAAACAACACCTTTATCAATTTATATATAATATATAGGTAATGCAAATAGTATAATGTATATACTATACATTATATCTGCATATAATCATCCTAATATATAAATACAAGTTAATTACAAATTACAATACCTTCAAACATTTTTTATTCAGGAAAAATTATCATACAAATTGATGGGGGTCGTTTTTACGCAAACATGTTTTGTAACGTCACAAAAAATGTACAAATATCAAACATTTTTAAAAATCATTAAAAATCACAAACAGTATGCAAAGATTGTTTATATAATATTAAATGTTCTGTAGATTCAGAATAAAAAATAATGTGTTTTAATGAGAAAAAAAAATATATGGGAATTATTATAAACATATATAAAAAGGTATGTAAAAACATTAGTTTATATCCCGGTTTATATAAACTCTATTGAATAATATTAATAATTTTTAGGGTATATGTTAATATAAAAGTTATTTTATTCTATTATAAAAAATCTATTATTTTGTAGATCATATAACATTTTTACAAATCAATAGTTTATATTAAGTTTTTTCTATCATTTTTAAAAATATTTTGGTAATAATATATTCACTACCCATTATCAAAGATATTTTTAATTTTTAAAGTTTTATCCACATTTATTCATTACAATGTTATTAA
The DNA here is from genome assembly GCA_025469235.1 of Pemphigus obesinymphae. Lineage (NCBI taxonomy): Eukaryota > Metazoa > Arthropoda > Insecta > Hemiptera > Aphididae > Pemphigus > Pemphigus obesinymphae. The sequence continues at coordinate 12,928 of JAIPRL010003773.1, read as the reverse complement.
AAATATCTTTAAATTAAAAAAGAAAACGAACTTTTTATAATTATATTTTACATATTATTTAGATATAGAGCCTTATACAGTATACATCCCCATAGGTTCATGCACGTTAAAAATATATAGGTTAAACATATAAACTATAACTGAATTAAAAGTGTAGAATATTATCTTGGTATCTTGATAAAAAAAGATCTTGTGGCTTAAGATTTATATTATTTTATTAAATTACTACTACATTTCACTAACTGGTCAACTCCAAATAGTTAGGTGAGAAGACGAAGGAGAAGTATAAGACATTTGACTGACTGTATATTTTAAAGAAATTTGTTCTTGAAAGTATATTATGAAAAATTTTATATTTATATTTTGCACTTTGTATTCTACAGTAGGTATATTATTTCTCAATTTATTTTGAAAAGTAAAAATATTTTTTTAGTAGTTACATATTCTAATGTTTAAATGAAGTATGAACATTAAGTACCTACAATTAGTATAATAGTATGTTTATGATAAAAATACCAATGATCAAGTTTAATAGGTATATACATTTTTTTTATATAATAATAATTATAAACGTTATATTTTATAATCAAGTATCCAGTTTATTTCTTAGCTATCGTGTTGTAGTAAATTATTTTCCGTTTATTCTTGTTAGTATAAACAATTACATTACACATTATATGTATAGGAAATAAACGTAAAACCTTCATTTTAATTTTATATAATATCCTGCAGTTTTTTACAAATTTACGCGTACTTAAAATAATTATATTCAAGATATACAATTTGTTGAAATATTTTTTAAAATTATTATATTTTCGAAAACGTAATTATTTGTCAAAGCTTGATAATATTGTGTAAATAAAAATGTATTAATATCAATTTTGTATACCATCTTGTATTAATTAATATACATATAATTTTCATCTTTCATAAATCAAACATGTCATTGACTCTTTTATTCATACAAAAAATTATATAAGTAATATTTAAAAAATTAGGTTTTACTTATTTCAAAGTATTATGTTTTTAATGATATTGACAACCAATTATTAAATCCATACTAAACAGACTTCTTGTATTCTATACTTCAAATTTTCATCAATATTAAAAAAAATTACATTTTTATGTATTATTTATTTATATTCAGTTTATTTAACTTAGCCGTATAATTGTAAAACATTGAATTCTTGAACATAAACAAAATAATTAATATATTTTTATTATAAAGTTACATTTTTGGTTAATGGAACTGTCACTCAAAAGTATTATTATTATAGTACATAATCGAGTAGAAAGTATACAATTTAACTATAATATTCTTGAAATAAATCTAAAATGTTGTCTTATATATAGCCAATTAATAAATTTCGACTCTATACTACTATTATTATTAAATGTGTATACCTAGTAAGATCGTATCTTTTTTTTTTTTGGGGGGGGGGAGACTTTTTGAATATTGGACCCCTACCGAAATATTATGAACATATATATATATATAAATATATATATATATATATATATGTTTTGCTACATTTTTAAAAAATATTTAAAATACAAATTTAACATAGACTAAAACTATAAATATATATTGAAACATCTCAAAAAAAGTCTATATATAGTCTTACCATAGAGAATATATTGCATTTAAATAAATACAGACGACAAAGTTATATTCTAAAATCGAACAATACTTTTCAATGTATTACTTATTAGTATAGAAATTGGGATTGAAAATTTGTACCGAAAGAAAAATCTGTACCCAAAAACCTCTACCCCACTCTTTCTACCAGAAAAGTGTATACAAACATAAAATATTAAAGTATCGATATTTTTTATGTACATTTTTGAAATGTGGTTAAAACGTTTTGACATTTTTATCATGTTAATATTGATCTATAATTGAAAATATAATTATCTGGTGTACCTGGATTTGCTTTCTTTATCTAACCAACCGACAATATAGGACATTTGTGTTCGGCATTCTCATTACAATTTTATCAATAATTCTAATATTAAAGTATATTTACATATTACCAGATATATAGATAAATCTCTATGTTTTATTTTTTCAATTCAATTAAATTATTTTAATAAATGTATTCAATTAGTTCAAATTAATTAATCTCATAATTTTTCAGAAATTTCAATTTTATAGAGAAATATAATATATGTAGGTATTGAATTTCTTGGGATTTAAAAGTAGTTTATATGACTTTACAAATAGATAACGTTCTCGCCTATAAATTTGGTAATAGGTAAATTTACTCTAATATTATAATTGACAAAGTTGTAATAAGAATGCTGAAGTTATAAACTTATATTATGTCCCATATTGTCAGTTGGTTGGACAGAGAAAGCAAATGCGTGTGTAGTACCATCGTAATTTAAAGTTTCTGGCTAAATTGTTTTTAGAATTATAACAATTTTTGATCATTTTCGGTGGTTTTACTTTACGCGTAAGAAAATAACTACTAGACAAACAAAAAAATGTCCTCTTTGAAGTGCCAACTACAGCGAATCATATAAAATAAAACACTTTACCTGAAAATTCCCACTTGACTAAAAAATTTTGTATACATACAAGAAAAATGTAAAACCATGGAAACGCTTAGAATTTAAAATAAAATAAAATACGGCCTATGAGAGGGGGCATGCCCCTCTAGCCTTCCCCCTAGCTATACGCGTCGCACTACCACCCCCACCTCCCCACCACCATTTTTATTCATAAGAGATTTACGTCTCTATCAGTGGTTAAAGTGGAATATATTTGCAGGGGGGACTATAAGCTAATGCAAAAAAAAAAAAAAGGCGTCCCCTGAACCTGCAGTACCGTAATATTTTTAAAATATTTATATAAATTTAACTTTTAATCCACGTTAATATTGACCTAATTTGTAAAAATTTATCACGGACATATATATGACGTATATACGTATTAATATGTATAATGTACATACTCCGTGGTTATAACTTTAAAATACGTATATTCCGCCCAAGGAGAGAATGTCTGGAGAACGAAGAAAAATCGAAATAGTTTTTTCTATAATATAGATCTTGCGTACAATTTATAACTAAATACCGTTTTTTAAACTTGATTTTTATTTAATTTTTGAATATTATGTACAAAAGAACAAATGCAGTCTCAACTTTTAATTAAACGTTTAGAAATATAAAGCGGACTATATATACTAAAGGGGACGCCAAACTTGAGCTAAGCAAAGAAAGGGGACGCCGTCGCCCTCCGTCCCCCCTCACCATAACCACTGGCCTCTATTGAAAACAGTGTATCTATACGAAATATATATATTTTGATTTACATACCGTTTCGAAAATGTCTAAACATCCGTCGGATGAGATGGCGCGGAACCGAGAGCACAACAGCGGTATTGTTCAATTTATTATTATTATTATTATTATTATTATTATTATACAGCATAGACGACCGCCGAACAGGACCGATTTACCCGCCGGCAGACTTTCAAAACACCGCACGTGCGTACACGTTTCGCCCGGCACACGGTGTAAGTGCGGCGGCGTGCTCGACGTCTTGAAATCTCCGTCTTCGAAACCCGCGACGGCTCAACACTGCCGACGGGGACGCGCGCCAAGCGGACGGACCAGATTCACACTTTATGGGCCCCGTCGCGGCCCGACCCGATCCACCACCACCGACGCGATCGTCTTCTCGGGGCTTCGAAGGATGTCGGGGACAAACTAATTTAGTATGGGTACCTACATAAAATACTCGTATCAACATAATATTATAATATTTTCTCTTTTATAACGATCTTTACGATCGTTTTAGTAATATTACGGTTGTAATGTGAAAAACATTGAACGCACGACAGGCAGAAATGAGATGTACTAGATCTATTATATTTATATGCGAAAAAAAAAATATGGAATATTTAAGAGAAGTCTGGACGTCATCAATACGTCATGTTCATGCTTTCAAATTATAACAGTATTATTATCTCCTGGTTATCGTAGATTCAAAATTTAAACAGAATAATATCATAGATGAGAATATTTACTAGTTTTTTTTTTTTTTTAATCTACAAATATCACGATATTCAATCACAGGTTTTAGATAATTGAATATGCTTATCGAAAAATATGCTCGGTCTCAGTTTGTGTTCTCATCTTTATTCAGTGTAATTAATTCTTTTTTATAATAATTATTGATCAAACGGTGATCAGAAAGCCACAAGTAGTTTTTGAACAAATGTCGTGATTATGTCGTAATATTATTTAATTGGCCAATAAGAATTGGTGAACTACAACACAGGTGCGGTGAGGAAATATTTTAGCGGGTTGTGCGCTGATTGTGCGTATCAAAAATCTGCGATGATACCTATCTATTTTGTCATGGGTTGGGGTTAGCTGGAAATATTCGGTACACACTGGAACAGATAAAAATGTTCCTCATCGGTGACATACACTTTATTCCGTGTAATTTCTAATACTAAACGACAAAATACCACATAAATATTGGTTTAATTGTTCCCTATCGTGTTCTAGTATCACGAAGGCATATTCAAAATGAAAATATTACTATTTAATATAGATACCTCTACTTAGTAGGTATTCTATTATAATATTAGTCGTTTTATATTCATATTATTTTTAATAAATTAATTTCGAACATAATGCGCTGGCGTTGGCTATTTAACTACTTTATATTTATTACCTACTACTTTCAATGGTGTCACACAGGACGTGTTTTATTTTTCTTTCCGTAGGTAGTAAAAAAAGGTATTTGGAAATATTTTGAACGAAGCGAGTCAAATTAAACGGCAACTTACAAAATTTGCAAAGATTATTACTAATTACAATTACTATCACTATCACTTATTACATATTACTTATAACCTATAACTTATTATTCTTTTCATAATTATTATTTGTGACATAATTCATAAATAATATTTTCTTTAGGATGTATATATTTTTTGATGTATGAGTTATAAATATATTTCGAACTTGTTGCCGTTATTATAATTATCGTGGATCTATAATCTATATTGTGAACATCATTAACATTAGGTATTATACACAAAAAAATTAAAAACTGTAATGAAATGGTTAACAATTAAAAAACTTCCGAAAATATATATTTCAGTTACGAATCAAAAGTCTGTATCATTTAAATGTTAAAATTATAGGTTTTAATTGAATAGTGCTTTTATTCAAAAATAAAATTATTCGGATTTCGGATAAACGGATACACGAATATCCGGTTTATCCGGATAATTGACATCACTATAATAGGTACTTATATGTCCATGACAGGCGTCTACTTAATATATGGTACCTATATATAATCGAATGTCCAAAGGGTATAATTTATTATTTATTTGTCTATTTATATTAATGTACCTCAAATAAAAATTGTCACCCGTCAAATGGCGGTAAATCATACATAATTAACATATATTTTACATACAATATAATATATTATTTAGATAATATTTTGAAAATGCATTACAATGTAAATATAAATAATTGTTAATATTTAAATCAATATCTAACTTGTTAATAAGTAGGTAATTTGTTACATTTTAAAGGGGGCAATCTCCCCGTTGTCTCTATACATACGAGCCACCACTGCAAAACATACATCGCTGAAAAGTTGGAAACAAAATGTTTAATGGGTTCATACGTGATCTGAAATCGGAACTCTTAGATAGAGCACATGCAAATTCCACCCCAAACATTTACAGGTCAAAAATGGTACATGTAAATTCCGCCCCCGAAAATATCTTTATTAAAAATATTATTTAACAAGTTCTTAAAGTACTTTGACTCGTGTAGAGAAACATAGTTGAGAAGACGGTCCACGCTCTTGAATGTCGCTCCAATTCGTTTCAATCGAAAATATACCCCGATTTTCTGTGAAACACCACGTCGAGTTATTAATAATATTCATTTACAATTTTCTAGTAGTAGAAGTTTATTTCCACGTTCAGATTCGATAAATTGAACCATTATATTATATACGTTTGAATACAGCTTTGGAACGTTTAACACGCGTATTTCAAACACAAGTGATTCAAACAATTTATAATTCTTATCTGCTATTAAATTTCCAATATTATCAGATCCAAAATATTGTAGTAAAAGCCGATAATGATGTGATTGACAATATTTTCGTCTGATGATTGTTCCGTGTTCGTACATTTTGTAACTTACAAATACTATAACACACCACGTACAGTGACGGAATGCTTAGTTTAAAAATATTTATTGTTTTTGGGCGGAATTTACACGTACCTTTTTTGACCTGTACATTTTCGGGATTTAGTATAGACTTTTTTTACCAGGTTGTTACGGGTGGAATTTACGATCGCCCCGACAAAGTACACCATGATTAGTGATAACTATTTATTTTCTTAATAATTAATTATATTAATATTTCTTCTCTAAAATAATTATAGATACTTAATTATAATATATATCCCAAATGTGATCTTAATTCGTACAAAAATTTACTTTTCTTAAGTCAATTATTTTTATTAAGTTATCTTTTAACTTAACTGAGCCATTAAAAAAATATCAACTTAACTGTAAACTATTTTTAATTTTTTCTATTCTTAACTTAATGAAGTTTAAAAAAATCTTTAACTTGCCCAGCATTGGTAATTGCTGTTAAGATACCCGTAATACACGTATTTGCTGTCTCCGTTTAATCAATTGATAATAATATACATCTCTAGAACACCTGCAGGCATCAGTGATGACTCTCACCTTTTATGGCCTTATGCGTACCGTAGTGTTATATAATTTACTAGTATTATGCACTTTACTTTTACATAAGACTGTGCAAATAGTAATAATAGTAAGTTTATTTAAAATGTTAAGTTATAATGAGCTTAATATTTAGAAAATTGTAAAACTCTGATGATATTGTCTTTAAAATATTGTTATCTCTAAATATTTTATATTACCTAAATGTTATAACTCTAAATCCAATTTGCAACATTTATCGTATTTTTTGTGTTTATGCTCTTGAAAATATTCTTCTTTAATAAATTATTGGTAATAGGCGTTTTAACTTTACATTTTAATTTAATAACTTAATTTCTAACTTTGTTACATTTGAAGTAATTCGATAACGTAACTTAATAAAATAATAAATTAGAAAGTAATTAGAATAAGTTTATCGAATTTAACTTTTATTGTAATTAAATTACTTTTTAAAAGTATTTTACCAGACACTGCAAATTGTATAATTTATTATAATATAATAGTAGATATTTTAGAACAGTTTAAATAATTTTTTAATTATAATTATATAGTAGGTACCTAGTGAATTTATTTTAGAATAACATCGCTTTCTAACGGTACTCGTATGCAGAAAATATGAAACCTAAAGAAAGTTTAAAAGAGCTGTATGAAAAATAATTTTTAAAAGAGTTATAATTTTATAATTTAAACATGATGACAACTGAAACTATGCTGGGATATTATGTAAGTATAGGAATAGGTATATATATTTCATTAAAAGTTCTTCTCCTTTTGGCAAATACTTATTTAGAGTTCAAAACAAAGAACAAAGTAATAATCATAGTAAACATTTCGATAATATACTTATACTTGTCCTTTTCTAATGCATTAGTTTTTAAATTATTATGCTGACTGCATTCTATAAGAGTCTCGAAATTAAAATTGAATACCAAAGTTGCCCTGTGTGCACAATGATGATATATAGTAATCTATGCGATGTCTGTTTTTGATCTAAAATGTGACGGCACATTGTGATCTCTTTGTGCTATCTAACAGATGTAGACGGAAAATATTACGTATTACGATACTGTATGCCATATATATATATATAACTTTGCGCTGTTGAAGTCTATGTAATATAAATAATGAACTATCATAATATAACTATTTATATATACATATATTAATTTTTCAATAAAAAACTTGTAGGTACATCCTAATTTAAACCCAAATAAATAACATTAAAATATAAATAAATGCGCTTTTTCTACATAACCCAGGGTTTACTTTTTTGTCACATCCCAGGATCTACCGATTATGAGCTGAAAAATAACAAAATGATTACCTAGATCTACTTACATTCGCACTTTTTGGTGATAGTGACTGCATAAGAAGATAAGGGCTTTCATAGGACAAATATTTTTATACTATAAACTACCGGTTTTAACAATAGTCCTTTGTAAATCTATTCTCCAGGGGGGGGGGGCATACTCCTTCTCTAATTCCCAGTAGATACACACAGATGTGGGCTTAAGGATAAGGGAAGTGGTACGAAAAGATAGATCCACTTTGCAATGCAGGTCTCATGGAATTGAGTTTATACATAATAATTGGCATGGCGATGAGGGGGAAATTTTTTAATCACCGCAGTGAATTTAATAAGAGTCAGATCGAACTCGAACTGATGTCAAAGTGTGTTATACATTCCGATATATAACATACTAAAAGTAATTTTTTTTGGGTGTTCTTCATAGGGAACAAAGGGGAAAATGTTCCTCCCCTACCTCCCTAATGTGTTCCTAATGTGATATCTCATACACTTCTTAAATCCAATTTTCAAAACCAGGTATTAAGCAACTAGGGTGTGTCGCAGAGAAATTACATAGAACTAATAATAAACTTCACATGTCACAGTGCAATTACCATGTAATGTCTATGTGACTAGATTTTGCACACAAGGTGGGTGCTTAGATACAACATGTATTAAATACCTAATATACTTGATATTACCCAATTACAATTTAGGATTTAGTTCATTAAACGAATGAGTGATATTTAGACAATCGACGAGTAAAATCTATTACCAATATAATATAATTATTTTAATAGGTAAACAGAATATTGAGCAGCTCGTACAATTGGATTTACCTATACATACATATTTTTAATTTAAAATTCACAATATTATCTTAACAACTTTTATCACATTATTCAAGATACTCTGCTATTTTATATTAATAATAAAGATATATTAAAAACGAAATCCTTAGAGTCATAAAAACGAACGTCGTTATATCGAAAACATGGATAGATACTAATTTTGTACAAACATCAATATTAGTATTATTATTACCCACTTAAATCAATATTGTGTGGAAGTGTATAGATATAGATATACTTTATATCAATAATAGTCCGTATAAAATGTTATAGTATACTTATATATGATATATAATATACCTACTGTATATGGGTACGTTTAAATAGGGTCTATATTAATTTTTTTAATTATTTTAGGTTTATTTATTTAGTAGTTAAAGACGTACAAATTAAACACTATTGCGATCATATTTTTGTGATTAATTAAACTCAATAACTAATACCATATCCTAAAATGAGTCAAATCTTGTAAATATATTCATATTTATATATATAGGTATAGTATTTTGTTACTAAACAATACAATAATCATTCATTTTGGAATTTTTCTCATATGTTTGTAAGTTATGGCAAAAACATATAATTCACAATATTGTACCTATCTGACATAGCGCATAACAATTTATACATCATAAATCCATGTGTCAACGAACCGTTCTAGTTATGTCGGTATACCTATATTATTTTTAATAAAAAATTATATATATATATACTATTAAGTATATTATGTATAGAGATTATTTTACTATAGATACATTACTAATATACCTATATACAAAAATATATTATGTGTTAAAGATGAGTTTTTCGCGAACGTACAGGTCACACTAGCGAAGGATCACAGTAATTTAATATTGTTCACACGGGTCGCGTATTCGTTTCGGATCAATTCGTTCACTCGTTCCTTCGGTTCTTTCATATCACTTCGTTCCTTTTCGAACGGATCCTATAATATTCGTATGGTTCGTCGACAGTTGGCTTCGGTACTACCATCTCGTAATTCAAAGTTTTTCATTTCTTCTACAAGAAAGAAAGAGAACCAAATGGTGTTGGCCACTAATTGGTACTTACCAATAATATTTCTTATAGTTAGGTACTATCTTACAGAAAATGTTTTTACCAAACTACAAAGTACATATTAATAGTACTGTAAAGTGTAAACAACAAAAGATTGTAAAATTGTGATTATGCACACATTAGTATATCTAAACAAGAGGATATAGAAATCTATATATAATATTTCATAATATATTTTTGATAATTTGGATAGATAAATATAATACCTTCCATTCATCGGTCGATGTATTAGTACAATTAATATATTATATTTTCTGTAATAATTGTTTCTAAATTATAAAAATAACAATTTTATTATTACCTATATTATAATGTTTCATCGAGTTTGAATATTGGCATTGGTATTTGTTTAATATTTTTTAACATGATTTTCTGTGAGTTATTGAGATTGATAAATTTAAAAGATTTTTAAAATTTTAAAATGTCTTCCTAATTTGTTGATGAAAATTTTTTTTGATTGACTAACTTAGTTGTGATTTTTATAAACTTCGTAGTTGGATTATTTTTTTCATATTAAACTATTGATTGATGATATGTTAAATTATATTCCTAATTTGATGATAACTAATTTTGGTAAATATATTTATGTTTATAAACAATTTATATTACATTATTTTTCAATAAAATAATAATGATAATGATATTAGAAACAATAATATCCCCTTAGATAAAAAGGACTTAAACAAAGAATTAAAAATAATAACTGAAATTGCTAAATTTAATGCGTATGAAAAATATTTAATTTTATAAATGGTTAGGAAACATAAATGGTCAAAAGAACTTAGGACGGTTAGTACTCTTAATAATGGGTTAGAGAACAAAATAATATGATCAGCAGTGGTATATTATCCCAACATTTCAGATGGCTTAACATATATTTTTAAAAACTATGTGGTTAATATAGTAATAACTAAAAATAATAGTATAATTATTATTATTATTATATTATTACGTTGTAATATAATATATGTTATTAAATATTGTTTCGTTATTATTTACTTCTACTTTTTAAAACACTCGGAATTTTAAGCAACAATTTTGGAAACAATTTTTTCTACCTATGGTATATATATACCTATAGGAATTCACCAATAGGTTAGCTATCGATTACAGATTAAAAAAAATAAAAGTACATAAAAATGTTTTTGTCTTGTAAACCTTATGACCCCTAAAATAGTATTGATACATTTTAAACTGGTATATTTTATATTGTATATTTTAGCAAATACTTTTTTGACATAATATATTATATAGCTTCTTTAGTAGCAACATTGATTATATATGATCAATGCAAACAATACGTATAAAGTTAAAAACAAGTTTTGGTACCTAATTCACGTAGCCCACTCCCCCCCTAATTTGTCCTATCGACTCCGGACAAATCGTAAACCACTAGTATGTTGTATTTTTAGCCAGTCTGTTACTACAATATAGGTAATTAGTATCAAGTGTGTCACCACGATAGTTATACCTATGTAAATATCACAAACATATTTAATTTATTATATTATAATATTATGTAATACGTATGTCGTACATTCTATGCATATGTAATTCATAATATAATATATATTAATTGTAATCAATTGTGATTATTGTTATACAATTTTCATATATTTATTTAAAAATCATTTGAAGGGTTGTGGGGGAAAATTAGAAACATTATCATAGTTAATTTTTCCAAATTTTCAGTACTGCAAATTAAAGTTTATAATATATATATATATATTATTTACAACGATAATATGTATATATGTTTAATGTTTTATATAAGGTTGAAGTATATACAGTATGTCCATGATAATAATAATTGTAAAACAGTCTGTTCACACCGTTGATAGGCATGTATATACTATATATTTAATGTTTTATGTTATCGTTCGAGCGGCCAGTTGCGTAAACACATTGTTATCACCGTTTTTCGTGGTGAATGTCGTCGTGAATCCGAGGTTTTTGGTTTTTTTTTTTGTTCGTGGACTCGCACGTGGTTCGATGTTCATTTTTTCATTTTTTGTTTGTTTTTGTTGTCTGCAATTGGGTGGACCACGTTTGTTCTTGTTTTTTGTTGTTTTGTGATTCTAATTTGGTAAGTATCGTTCGTACAATTGTTACACTCATGTTATAAATTGTTTTCATCATTTTAGGGATTGCCAAATTAGATGTAAAACGTGGTTTCGTGTATCTTCTCTTCCTGTGAGTGCTGCAGACTGTCTTCATCGTTTTTTTTTTTTTTTTTTGTTCATTGTGTTCAGCGTGGTGCGATTAGCGTTGCCCCTGTGTTGTTTTATTGTATTTAAATAATTATATTTACGGATCCCGGCACCACATTACAATATAACCGCACAGGGTAAGTGGTGCACTACAGACCACATGGTTCAGCCGACGGGCTGATTATTTTATCTTACTTTTATTATTAATAATTAATATTATATACGCTTAAGTCCTAGCTTAGTCACTATTGTTATATTTCACTATTATTTTTGTATACTTGAAAGCCATCTTGGGCACTGTTACTATATCACTATTATATTATAAATTGTTACCATTTTACATTGGGTGATATATATTTGTTGCGCCAACCACGTAAATTATTATTATTTCTAGTCTATATTATACATATTATTTTACATTTATTTTTATATTATAGGGAAGAGTACCCTATATTGGACCATTCGAGACATTTTGTGATTTTCCTTTAAATTATTAAAACTTTTCGATTGGAAATCGCATTTATATGATACTTAAACATGTGAGTTACATTTTGGCATAGTTAGTTTTATTTTTTTTAAATTTTAAATTAGATATTTTTGAATTTTTAAAAAATGTACAAAGTGGTCCAATATAGGGAACTAGGTCTTTTAATTGGACCGTTGGTGTTTTTAATTGGACCACCATAAAATGTATAGGCAATATACTATATTTTAATTTAACTATTTTAAATATTGATAAAATATGTAAAATAATT
>JAIPRL010003772.1:4929-43745 GCA_025469235.1 Pemphigus obesinymphae | reverse complement strand
CTATGAGGATAGAATTAACAGAGCTCTGAATTTTTAAGAGGATTAAGGCTTCGTAGACTTTAGCTAAGTGGCACAGGATAGAGATTGGTCTATAGTTATGTACATCCGACTTGTCACCCGACTTATAGACTGGGGTGATAGAACTCATTTTCCACATTGAGGGAAAACAGCCTTTATCGAGTGAACGCCTAAATAGTAAGAATAAAGGGAATTTTTAAACATAAGTTACATAGTTTGAGGGAACACTCATTTATTGAAACCCCGAAAGTACCCCTTCTTCTATTTTTTCAATTCGAACACTGCTTGTTATATGCTTAGTGTATAGTATAACCTAGCTCGGATTTTAATCGTATTAAAGTTTTTTTTTTTGCGTAGTAATTTTCAAGTAAATAGATAAATAACAAATATCCAATCATGCGTTGTTCTACCAGTTGGGTTAGTTATATCTATATAAAAACTAATATGTAATAAGTCACCTTATTATATTGCGATACACACTGCACTGTAAAAATAACAGGTGTACAGAAATGAAAATTTTTAAATAATATTAATAATTATTTAATATAATTTGAAAATTTGAACATAATATCAAAATTGTATACAGATTTATAGAAAATAGGTTTTTCAATTCAAGGTAAATTGGGCCTAAGTAGTTGTTTATTTGTGTTTAAATTATCTTAGGTGTATTAAAGAATTTTTCGATATTATGGACTACACTTGAATGCAAAATAACCGGTTATTGAACCGGTTCCTGGGAGTAATTTAAGAACTGAAACTTTTATTAAAATCTATGTTTGTCGTAGTTATAAAGAACCATTTTCGACTACCCTAAAATGTGAAGGTGTAAACCTGAGCATGTTAGATTTTTGGAAATAAAAGGATATAAAACTGTAAATATAAATTATTTATGTTATATTTACCTGAGTTAAAGAAACATTAAAAAATATAAAATAAAAACGTTTGAGGTTATTAGTAATTTTTTGAAAGTTTGAAACTAACTAGACGAGGCCTCAGAGTAAAAAGGCCAGAGCTGTAGCAAAAGGGGGGAAGGCGAAATGTGCCTACATTTTGAGTGCAAGATTTGGAAGGGCGCAAAATGATACAAATAATCAATATTCGATTTAAAAAGGTGGACTTCACTCGTCGGGTATTATTAGGGGTGGAAACACTTCGCTTATCGGATGGCATATTCTTAGTGGATGTATTGAGTTGACTACGTTTTCAAAAGCCCATCTTTGGTGTACTATATATAACTATTAACGTTAATGATGTTATTCAGTAAGTTTAACATTATATTAAAAGAGTAATCGTAGAAAAAAATGCGATTTAGTGTGACTTTATGATAAAGTCTTTACAGTGGCGTAATGTGAACTTTAGTGGCCCTAGGGCATATAAGAGAAGGAGGCCCTTTTTATCACAGAAATAAAATTTTAATAAAAATATGAATTATTAAAAATAACGACTCTAAGAACTCATAAAAAAATAAAAATATAATTATATAATATATATTATTTTACTAATTATACATTTATAAAAACAATAACATTGTATTATATATAATAGTAATTTTATACTTAAAAATTAGCTTTTCGAGCTTTCATTTGAGCAAATTTGTCAATTACTTCTTCCAAATTTAATTTTCAATGGAAATAATTGACAAACCACTCAGCCGTTCCTCTGCCATCGTACTCCGTAAATAACTTTTAATTATTTTCAGTTTTGAGAACGATCGCTCTGCTGCTGCAACTGTAATGGGTAACGTCAAGTATAAAATAAAAGCAGTGCATACATCAGGGTATGTTGTTGTAAGAGGAGAATGAACATTTATAACAATTAATAAAATTTCTTTTTGTTGTTAAAATAATAATACAATAATGTACAAAATTATATCCTTAAAACATGATCGAAAAGTTAGTATCTGATGAACGAAATCTGGAGAAATATCTTTGTCATACTTTTTTTTGTAGTATTTCTGCTACCTTGTATAGTTCCTTGTCGTTTAGTTCAATTAACGAAATCGGTTGTAAGCATTTAAAAAAGTGAGAAACGTAATTAAAACTTTTAAATCTACGTTGCATCTCGTTAATACCACGATCAAGTGTTATTTTAAATATCTCAACTTCAAATTTTTTTTCAGGTGATTCTAACCTTTGGTCTTCACTAAGCTCATCGAAAAAAACTTTTTTTTTTATTATTTCTTTGGTTTTTAAATGTTGGTGTAATGCCCCATTTTTTCGAAAGATTTGTAGATTCTGTAAAAATTCCTGGCCGCTGGTGGCCCCGGCCTGAATATGTTACTGAGTCTTTATCTATATTATAAAACATAATATTTATTTAGAATGGCTTGTTTTAATATAAGTAAATAACTACTACTGTCAAATATACATTAATATCTAGTGTTTTTATAATCTTAATAAAATTACATTTCTAACTCTAAACAATAATAACTATAAGCACCAGATAGTGAATGAGACTCCATATACTGTATTTTTTTTTTCAATAACTATGATTATTTAGTCACATTTTAACTGTAATTTATTTGGTATAACAGTATTAAATAATTATTATTTATTAGTTTATTACATTCTAGTGTTATAAATTAAATATTAAAAAATAAAAATAAAAGTTATAGAATTTTAAAATAAAAATTTTAATATTAAGTAAATCAAAAAAATTGTTGACATAAATATGATTTTAAGAAAAAATTGACTAATGGTGCGTTTACATGATGAAAGTAAATCTTGACAGTCGCAGTCACGGAAGTCGCTGTAGTGGTGTAAATCATTCGATAAAAATTATTTCTAGTCAAGCTAGTAAGTATATGTCATACTGTCATAAAAGCCGCTATCGAATGATTTATACAACGACAGTGACTGCCGTGACTGCGAATATCCAGGTTTGCTGTCACCATGTAAATGCATCTTAAGCTTCATCATTTGCATAAATTTAATTTTTTTAAATTGTATAAATGTATATATATTTTTGCTTATTTAATATTGGTGTATTAAAATATCGAAAATAGATATTAAAATATTATAAACCAAATGGATCTATTGTTGAAAATAGTATATTTTGAAACTCGGTTAGATTTATTTTCTCGTATAAAAATTAAAATAATCTAAAATTTTCTCTAATACATAATATACCTATGCTACTTAAAATTGCGAAAGCCCCACAAAAGAATCCTATATATATATATAAACGCTAATAGAATATAATATGTTTCTGAAATACAATAAAAAAAAATGCAAATTAAATTAAATTCAAGCCCATAATATTATTTTATTGGATAATATGTTAATGCAGAAAATTAAATTTTCTGTCATTAAAATATAAAAATAATTTTAATATACATATTAATTATATTTTAGGGACAAAATATTGTATACCTAGTACTATATTTAAAATGAAAATAAATAAAAATAACATTAAATATTTTTTAATAAATTTAAAAAAACGACAATTCTTTGAAAGAATTCTTACTTAAATGTAGGTAAGTACTTTTATATACAAAATAAATGTACCCATTACCCATTACCTACTTTTAAATTCATACTACACATATTTTTCATTTTCGTATTGCACACTAAAATAAGGCTAAAATTACGCTAAAATATCAAAAAGTCATGATGAAAAATTTATTCCGCACAATGTTTGTATTAAAATAAAAACAAATCAGTTTTGCTTTATTATTATATATCAATAAAGCTATATTATTATAAAGAACGCATCATGTTTAGTGAAATTATAATTGTTTGGTATATTCAAAATGGAATATCTAAATATCCAAGCAGGGCCGACGCTAAGTGATATTTGTGAGGGGTCGTGAAGTATGCTAGAATTACTAGAATTCAATCATATATCAAATAAATATTTACCATAGTATAGCTCACGAAACTATGAGAGTGATATTAGCGAGTCTCGTGATAATATCTCATTACAGGTTAATAAATTTCTCCAATATATTAGACACTGACGATTGTTGGTCGGTCAAATAATTCTTAAAATGCACGCGGTATTCAAGAATCACTGTTTTGACGATATATGACCACTCAGTATGCTAATTGTTAATGCCATCCACATATTTCAACTGTAATTCATTTTAGGTTTTTAAGTACAAGTTTAAATACCTTATATTACTGTTGTGTCCGTTCATATACCGTAGTTACTAATACATAATATTTACAATGGCCAATTTTCTGATTTTCCGTAGTGCACATTTTTAAATTTGAACTTAATTACCAATGACTGTTGGGGAATGGTGCATTTACAATTGATTTTCTTATACTATATCTTATAATATACCTATGCTTGCTTACCTTCAGTGTCAGCCTGGCACATAAAGAACCTAGGGTACTATTTTTCAAAAGGGCCCCCAAAAATGTACACTCAAATTTTGTATTTTTATATAAAATCAGCATTCTATAAAAATTGAACTGCAAACCGGACTGTTCCTAAGGAGTTGAATTAAAGAAAAATTAAGGCATTATCTATATAAATCTATGTAATATATATCTAAATATAATTACTTTTTGAACAGAAAAAAGCTTTCGTTGTGACAAAATTGTGAAATTTTGGCTAATCCAATTTTAATTCTGTAAAAAACTTAAGATTTTTTTACATCTTTTCAGGATTTTAATCGAGACGTTTTTCGAATAATGAATTTCCACCTTAAATATTATGAAAATTATAAAAATAATAAAATCGTCCAATTCTTGAGTCGTGATGGTGACGGTTATGATTAGGTTTTCAGATTCTAACTACTAAGTATGTAGTAAGTATAAATAAAATTAATACGATTTTCAAATTATCACTTTTAACAAGTATATTTAATCTATGTTACCGACCGAAGTTTATTTGTACGAAACATAATATTGTGAGAGTATACGATATTAATATAATATTTTGGATGAATCACGAGGTAGAGATTGACAATTATTTTCTAAAATAATACCTATATTAAATAATGTTGAAATTTTTCTATGGCCTACTAAATACATATTTATAATTTCAAATATTATTATTTGAAATATTTAAATAGATTATAATCATAATTTTCTGACTCTATGTCGATAAATCTAATAAGTATTAATTAAATAAACGAAAAATGACCAACTAATTATTTTTTACCGACTTAATAAGCAGAAAAAAGGTTATAATATTTCCGACTAACCGACTATGCCGAATAATTGCCGACTTATCTTCTGAGTGAGGGGTCTTCACGATCCCCTAAATCCCCTTTCCCTTTGGCCCTGTATCCAAGTTAAAGAAGTCAACATAAATTATTATTGACACTTAGTAAACAGAAGTATACAGCACTAGAGTCTAATATACTATTAATTAAATTGGATTGTCTAAAAATTTTCCTTTAATAATTCTAACATATATTTGTATTAATCGATTTAACATTTGAATTATTGGAGAAATATTCAGGTAGGTATACCTAATATGAAAATGTTTCAAATTAATATTTTTCATTACTTAATAGTTATTATTATTATTGTTATAAACATAAATACAACTGATAGTACTATAACTAAATTTAAAAAAAAGATTATATTTTAAGATATATCTGTACTTGGGAAATATAACATCAAGTCGTTTATTGTGGGACATTAATTAATATATTATAAAAATATATTCCCGAGTCAATGTTTAGATTTTCAAAAAACACGATATTTTATACATTTTCAACTATACTGAAATAAAAATGACAAAATCCATACACGATTTCTAAACCAAATACATAATTTATATTATAAAAATATAATATTATTTCTGGAAATATGCATATTAATAGTAAGCTGATATTTCCAGCAATTATACAAAACAATACTATTTTTATAAGTTTATATTCGATTTAAAATGTTCCAAATTAAAATTCTACAAAATAAAAACTACAAATTTTATATTTTATAATTTAAAAACACAATAATTTATGGTGTTCATATTGTATTTTACGCATGTCTGTTATTTGCACAACGTTGCATGATATAGCGATATTGTTAGATGTTTTATTATTTTTTATTTTTCTTAGATATATTGTTAACTTGTTAGAAGTTTTACGCATGATTACACACTTGCACAGTATTTACTGCAAAAAAAAATATGCAAGTAATTCAAAGCAGAGTATAAAAATATAATGATTATAATGGTAAAAAAAATGTTTGTAAAAAAAAAATCTAAAATGTGATATTATTACTATGTGAAAATTTCAAGTTATATGAATATATTTAAATTAATGGCAAAGCAACAACAATTGATAGTTCCAAGTTTACATAAGTTATTATGTAATATAAATTTATCAATTTCCGGTTCAAGTTATTTTTGATTTTAAATTGCAAAAATGTATCAAAATTAATTTGAAGTAATTTATTATCTAACCAAATTAACTTTATTTAGACCGGCATTTATTTTAATTTCAAGATCATTTACACAGTAACTACTAAATAGAATAGCAGTGTCATCTGCACAACATAATAATTCTCCACCGATATCTTGGTTTAGAATTACATTTATATAAATAATAAAAAGTAAAAGGACTGTTCCTTGAGGTTAGATATTTTTATTAAAAAGTTTTTTTTAGTTAAAAATTCTGTCAGTCTTATTTTAACACATTTTTCAAGAAGTTTAAATATTATTAACGTTAAATTTATTGGTCTATAATTCATAAAATTTTCATTTTTTTTTTGTGTTTTTTGAAAGAGGAATAATAACTAATTTTTTATTCGTTTTATTGGTTATGATTGGATTTTTATTTCTGAGAAATATGATTTTAAATGTAATTTTTTTTTTTGCATTTCTATTGTTTCGAAAAACATCATCATAGATTTAAATTATTTTATTTTAAATTCTATGTGATACATATTTACATTTCACAGAGGTTGTGTCCATATGGTTTGATAAAATGTCATTCGCCGAATCAATTCGAAATTCTTATAAATTATTTTACAAATTCAGATAAGGAACAATACAAGAAATATATCTATAAAGTCCACATAATGGTGACAATGGTGAGTTTAATCATATTCATATTATCATACTTATATTATCTTAAATAAATTACTCACATTTTCGCAGAAATCTCGTTTTACATAAATGTTTAAATGTGATCCAATGGATGAGTATGAGTATATCACGCGTACAAACCAAATTTGATGAAAAGTATTCTAATAGTTTTAAATACTATGGAGAAACTAGAAAATATATCAAAATTATTATTACTATCATACTAGTGTCTTAAACACATATCAATACTCTTCAGTTTATATTTAAAAAAAATAGAAAATATTATTTTTAGCGATTGAAACCGATGTGTTAAACTAGAAACTTTTACACGTAAAACATACGCCGCACTCATATTTTCAAACGCTTTTATCTCATTGAGTAATTATTATAATTAGACTGTAAGGTCCACACCATGTTTTTTAGATTCTAACGTACTTTAAATCTAACCAAACTGATTTTTAGTGTTTTGAACTCCTTCAAATTGTATTGTATATATTATTTAAATATATAGGTATGTACCTATACTAGAACCCTTCAATTTGAAGTTGACGGGATTAAATAATACTACGAGTACATAAGACTACTATTATTATTACTTTAATTCATTACCGTTTAAATAATATGACCGAAACACCAGGACTATACAGGATATAAATAAGGTACCTGTACAATGTATTATTATTACATTTTGTGCACAGACCATCTGTTATTTATTATCAATAAGAAATTTCATACATGATATACCATATACAACACAACAGTCATACAAATCAAATCGATTGATTAGTTGTTTTGTACAAATACAATTACCATTATAGAAGTGTCAAATAAAATTCCATATAATTTGTAGACTGTGTCTAACACATGCAACTTTATTGAGCTTTATAGAAAATCGTAATTGCTACGGGATACGCGTTGTCTAGACTATAAGAATTGGTATAAAAAGGCAGATTTAATAATTGAACTAGCTAAAGCTATGACAACTACAAGGAAAAAATTGAAAGAAAAACCAAAAATATTAATTCTTAATGTGCAAGAGAAAATCGATTGTTTTAAAATTTAAATTAAATTAATAGCCTCGTCTTTACTTGTATCTTAATTTGACATTTTCAGAGTTGCGAGAACTTTTTATAATACGTATGTCTTCGGTATCGTAAAATTTATATATAGGTAAAAATGTAGGATATTTTAATACGTAACAGCACAAATTTATGATCTCCCCGTGATAACTGATAACTGTAAAATTACAATGTTTTGTTTTTATTTTGTTTATATACTGTAAACTCTCCAAATAAAAAAAACAAAACATAATCATCTTATCTCCTATATGTTTCCATTTCGCTCTTTTATTTTAAACTAAAATTTTCTAATTTGTTGCTGTTTTGTTTATCTTATTTTATTTTTCCGTTTTGTCGGCATATATATATATATAGGTATATACTTAAAAATGAAATTCAATTTTTTTATTATACATTTCAAAAAAATAGTTAAACATTTTCTAAATATATGTAACATCAATAGAGTAGACAACTATTGTAGTTAATATTTTTTATTCATTTTCAGTAGTTTTCCTTTATTTTTAAATGAATAGAAAAATCGAAAATAACACATTAAAAATACCGAATGTAATGAATATTGGCCACCATAAAGCTTTGTGCTTGAAATCTTCTACTCAAATTTCCAACTAAAATATTTGTATATGTTATATACATATATACATACATTATTGACCCATCTCTAACACATATGTACAATATGCATACATATATTCTTATCTATGATCAAAAACAAAAGTCAAAAATGTTTAATATATCTATATAATATTATATATTTATAGTAACTATTTCATTATTATTATAATTGTATTAATATTAATTATTATTATAAACATGCAATACCAATGAAAACAATTAAATATTTATTGAATGGTTTTTTTGAATCATACTTTTGGGGTATGTTTCTTTAATAGAGCATTTTTTGATAGTAATCCATTGATAAAATTATATTGAAGTATTATTTTGGGGCGCTAAAACTTATATCTTACCAATATTACTTACGGTACTATGGATAATTTAAAAATAAAAACAACCGTCGGGTATAAATAATGCATTAAGCATAAAATAGGGAAAATGGTAAAAGACAAATAACCAAAGTTTACGGTGTTCAAGGGTTTTCAATACAAAGCCACTTGCTTGGAATATTGAAACTCGTTATAAGGATATTCAATGTATCAGATTATACATTTGTTGTACATCTGTTGTAACTAAAGGAACTCAATTGTGTACCATTTTTAATAATGCAGCACGTATATGTGCCGAGAGTTACAAAACATTCCAAAATGGTTAACATGTATCGTTTCTACTTATCGTTCACAAAATACAATGGAATGATCATTAATACGTTGGCATCTCAACAAGTTATAAATCTTTGTCATACAATTATTGATGACAATATTTTACGCTATATTGGACTTGGGTTGTATTTTCCAAAGACGGAGTTTCTAGTTTAATCTTAAAATTCTTTTTTTTCTTTGATTTCTATAAACGTGACCCTACATAGTAAAATATACGTTTCGACCCGTCCATATAATCGGAAGACAGCAGGGTACTTTGTGTTCAGCACAAACAACACCCTCGACCTGCACCACATGTGGTCTACAGATAACCATAAATTACAGGTTTTTTTGATAACAATACATATTATATAATTATATGAAACGACCAAACTACAGGCTTTAAGAATATTTTAAAGGAAATTTTAAATAAAAAAAAACAAGATTATTATTACTACCTACAGGTTTTCTACAATAACATTTAATTTATATATAAAAAATACTCTACACAATATAATAAGAGTAAATAACGTATAATAATAAAAGTATAACGATACAATGATCAATTTACGAAACTCGTGTAGGTACTAAACTAAATTATATTAACAAAGTTTTATTATATTGTTTTGACACACCCGCTTTCTACGTAAATCCCAAAAATTTTTAAATATAATTTTTTTGATTATCAATCAATAATAATAATTTACAAATTAGCATCATGAAGAGGGGGTTCGTCTATCCATCTGTCTATAGTTACTCGTACATAAATAGGTATATAATTAAATAGCTTATTGATTTGGATACCAGGAAAAGAGGCATTATTCAATTTCTAATATTTTTATTACATAGTTGTGAGAACCATTGTCGATTCGGTTACTAGAGCGATAAAATCGATAAATATTGTTCATTTCGTTTTAAATTTTTAGATTAGGTATTATTTAAAAATATAGCAATGCTTGTTTATTTATAATAATTAATAATAAAGAATGTATAAAATAATACATAAAAGTAAATAACACACATATCGATACCTTAGTATTTATTTTAAAACACTTTAAGGTATTCATTTAGTATATGACCTACCGAGCGAAGATCGAGTTTAATATGTGACCTACCAGTATTATCGGCTTTATTATCTACCAAAACGATTATTTATACTATTATTTTAAGTACAGAGACGGACAACCTATGCTTGCTTATATTTATAATTTTATTATATTAATATAATATATTATATACCTATTTAAGTGGTTTTTACCAATAGATATTTGGTCATTTTATCAACAATATTGTCAGTACGTGTTCAGGCGTTAATCCTAAATAGCGTGTGTTTAAAATTTTAAAATATTAGCAGTCTACTGGAGCTCACACACAAGTAATCGAATGTTCATGGGGAATATTAAAAACTAGAATCCTACGAAAAATGCATGGAACATCAGCAAAAATGTTGCCACGTCATTTAATTGAGGCATGGTACCGAAGTATTAACAAGCAAGATACATTTTTTTTTAAATTTTATATGATGTACGAAAAGTGTACCTATTGCCAAACATAATTTATAATAAAATAAATTTATAACATTTTTTTTATACATTTTTTTTACGGTAGGTCACGCGTTCGGTAGGTCACATACTAAATGAATACCCACTTTAATTATTTGCAACTTTTTCATTATTAATGCAAATTAGTTTATTCTAATTTTAAAATATAGTCCTCAATAAATTTAATAATTGGGTATAAAAAAGTACTCTTAAAAAATTGGTGACATAGACACTTTTTATTCTGAACCCGCGAAATCTTTGTTAGGTTACAAATTATTTAAAACAGCAAGAAAAATTTGCGTTTTAACCAATATTAAATAAAAATATGAAATTTCTTAGTCCTCTATTGATATTAAATATGAATATATATATTATATGCATTTTTGTATTTTAATTTCTAACATATTTTATAATTGATTTATAAATTAAATTAGGTATATTGATAAATGTGAATTTAGACAAAAATAATTTTATTTTTAAAACAATATTTTAGATTTTGAGTGGCACCAGAAATCTAGTAGTTGTACTACTAAAAATGATTTAAATTTTTTTCTCTGAAAATTTGTTTCCTAAAAGACTCGGTCCAATGGTGCATGTGTACCTACCTACTCTCTGGTACCAACAATTATAAAATATTTGCAATAAGTAATTTTTTGATTTACACTTATTTATATCTATTTTTTATTTATGTAATAACGTTAAAAACACGATTTCATTAAAATCGATTATGATTATTTCATTGTAATTCTGAAACAAATGCATCAAGAGTTTTGCAATTATCTCTGAAGTCAGTACTTCACAGATGCCATATATTATTTTTTAAGTATTATTTTTTAGATCGAAAAAATATGTAAATGTATCACTAGAATATTTTTTGGATATATAATATTATTTTCCTCGACTGAACGATTTCCCGTAAACAAAAGAAATTCTTCAGGAATATATTCGAAATATTTAGCGATGCATTGTCCGTATTTAATGATATTATTAGATACGTATATGGAATTATATTAAATTTAATCTGAATACAATAAATGTTTTTGTCCGAATACGATATTGTACGAGTACAAAAAAATAACGTGTCATTATAACTAGTTTCATTTGACCTAATAATCATGCGAATATTATCTAGGAAACTCGTGTATTTTAATTTGCACTAGTAGATCTTTTTTTAATAATTATTCATTAAACAATATTATTTAATCATTTTTACATTTCTAAATTCTAACAACCATTGATCCCAATTAGTATTGAGTACGATTTGTGATAACAACAAGTTCAATGTATTTAAATTTTACTTTTATCTACATAGGTACTTGTATATATTAGATGATCTAATAAATCTAGGAAAAATAAGCATTTAAATACAAATAAAAGATTAAAAAATCAAAACTTTGATTTGGAGTTATAATAGGATCACATTCCGAAGCAGATCTAAGGGTAATGGAAAGGTTTGATATCGGCAGCTGGAATATAACTCATGCACTAGCTTATGAATTATGATGCAGAATGCGAAAAGGAAACTACTGCATTATTGAGTCTTGAGGATAATGACATGATGGATAAAGTAGAGTTAAAAAATTCCGGAGGTAAAATAGTCCCCCGTTCGGATCTTTGGGTGGGGACTAATGCTACTAAATATTCATCAAAGGAGAAGATTAAAATAAGAAAAAGAAGAATAGCAACGTGGAATGTAAGATCTTTAGGCATCTGTGGTAAATTGGAGAACCTCAAAATCGAAATGGAACGACTAAGAATAGATATAATAGGAATAAGTGAAATAAAATAGCAAGGAAAAGGAGATTTTTGGTTAGACTACAGAGTTATATTCAATGGAGATGACCATAAATTAACAGGAGTGGGTTTCATAATGAACAAAGAAATGGGAAAAAATGTAGCCGAAATTGTTTAATACAATGTTCGAATAATAGCCATTAAAATAGAAACAAAATCTGTTGATACATTCGTTCTACAAGTATACATGCTAACCTCAACTCATAAAGATGAAGAAATAGAAGAAATATATGAACAAATAAGTGAGGTGATAGATAGATGTGACAAATGAAAAAAACAAACTTAATTATATTAGAAGGCTGAAACGTAGAAGTAGGTGAGATAAAATGGAATAACAGGTACGTTCGGTTTAGGCAGAAGAAATCAAAGGAGAGATAGGTTAATTGAGTTTTGCAAGGAAAGAAAATTTATCAATACGAATACAATATTCTCGCAACGAAAAAGGAGGAGATATACACGGACCATGCCGGGAGTAAGAACAAGATACTAAATATATTATATATTAATAAGGAATAGATAGAAAAACCAAGTAAAAAGATGCAAAAAATACCCAGAGGCGGACATTAATTGTGATCATAATATTTTTAATAATGGATACGAACTTAAGTCTAAAAAAAAAGAAAAATAACGTAAGTTATAAGTACAAAAAAAAAAAAAAAAAATGGTGTATGGATAAATTAAAAAATGGAGAGATGAGAAGAAATTTCAACCAAGAAGTAAATAAACTATTACTGGACAGAGAAAGTTAAAAATGAAGAAGTATATCAAAAAATGAACGAACGAAAAGTAATATGGAAAATAATCAGAGAAAGGAGGAAAAATGGATAATAAGAAACAATGCACGGATAACGACGATAATAGAAGGAAAAATAAATGGAAAAGCTGGAAGAGGTAGACCAAGAACACCATTTATGAAACAGAACATAGAAGATATAGGAAAAACTAATTACAAAGAATTAAATGTAGCGGTGTTGGATAGAGACAACTGGAGATACATCGAAGTCATTAAACCAATATAAGGATTGTAAAAAAAAAAAAGATTATAATTTCAAGCTAGTGCATATCTATAATATATAATATATTATTATAGTTATTATTTAAGTACTTATTTGTTATCTCCAGCCACTGCTCTATAAATAATTTATCTCCCCACGGCTGCGAATTGCCATGCGTGAAACTATCAAAGTAACTTGTTCTTTTTTCGGGTTTATACTAATTTTATCACTATATGTTATTTCTTGTATTTTATTTAATATATCTTTGCCAACAGCCATGCCCTTAATAAAAATAAATAGTGCTCTTAAATAGTGTTTAATATATTATTCATATTTATTTAATACACTCAACTATTGGAGATGAAAAATGATAAGCTGTAACGGGCTATATTTTACGTGTTATTTGGCCGTAGTGCACGTTACAAATACCCTCCGTCAGCCTTAAAATTGATAAGTATTTTATCGCAACTATATTATATTATATATTAATATTAGTTAAATTACCCGGTGTTGCCCGGATTAGATTGTTTTGTTTTAAATATTTTTTTAATCTTTATAGAAACTTTTCTGTAATTATTAATTATTAATATAATAAAATATTATAATATATTAATATGTATGCAGTTGAATATAATTTAAACTACAATATCCTATTATTATGGTATTCTTATTTAAGTATTTAATTTATATTCATTGTGCCTATTTTATAATTATATTTTTGTATGTTATACAAACATTCTATTTTAACATTTTATAAAATAATCTATTATAAAATGTCCGGTTCTAAATACAGTTTAATGTCTTTAAACCATGCCTCCTCCAACACTCCCTATAATTCAGGCCTGTAAAATAAATGAATAATTTCCACCAATTTCGTTAAAATTATGCATTTTCCTTTATAAAAAATATAAATAGTTATGTCTATAATACTGTGTAAAAATTGATTTCTTAATTACCACTACAGTCCAAGAAAATATTTTTCGCAAAACAGATGAGTTTTAATATAGGATGCATTTATTGAGAAATAGAAACATCGAATTCATATAGAATATATCTCACATAGAAACGAAAATTCGAGTGTTTTTGATAACGAAAAATAATTGATAAGTTACAAAAGTTAGGAGTACATAAAAATTACCTACGTATTATATTTATATCTGGAGTGTATCTAATGTTATTTTACAATTTTTTCAATAAACATCAAAAGTACTCTTCTTTTAGAAAACAATTGTGATTGATTTTGATTAATTGTTATGTTAGGTAATAATAAACTTTTATAAATTAAACTTAAGATACATTGATCTATAATAGAGCAGTAGATACTCTGTAGGCACGGCGTGATTCAAGCTTGACTCAATAGTTGAAAAACAATGCGTAAATACCACTGGAATAGCAGTTTATATATCTATGCAGTAAATATCAACTATTTTGTATAATATATGCATTTTCGTGCATTATAAAGTATTTTAGTGAAATTAGTAATTTAAGTATACTCTACATATTTTAAGATAGCAGGCTGTAGAGTCACATTAAAAACACATAAATTCCACTGATACCATAATTGAACTGGTATAAATGAATGTGAACATTACAAATGACATTTTTACAACTTTTATGTATAATTCAATATAGTGCAAATAATCTTTAAATTCTAGTCTAAACATAAGTTGGTTATTAGTTGTCTAAATTTTAAAATTTTGTAGCAATAGGTATATAGAAAAATTACATTTAAAAACACTAATTTTTCACTCGTCATATGTTCTGGGTGATTCTAAATGGTTCAATCAATAATAATTATAGTATATTTTAAAATAATAATAATACGCACATATTATATTAGTATAATATTGTAATGTACGTCACCGGTATTCTATTAGTAAATTTAGTGATGAAAAACTGTCCAGATTTACACGCCACGCCGGTCGGTTATCATGTACAAAAACGTTGACGTACCGTGCCGTATGTGCGGCACATTGTGCGTACATTACTATCCATTTTTCATTACTTGCGCACATTTTATAAAAAATAAAACCTATTGAAAATGTACATAAATAATATATATAAATATATATATATTTTCAAAACATGTTTTGTGAATTTAAAATTATAATATGTAATATTAGTGGAATTATAATTTTTTTTTTTTTACGTAGAATTGATCAATGGAATTTACAAATACCCTATTTTAAATTAACTATAAATTTATGTTTTATTTATTCCTGAATTGTTTATTTTTTTTTACAATAATAAGTCAGGATCGGTAAAGTTACACATATTTTAATTTTTAAAAATTGTTTAAGTATCAGATATTTGAAGTCACAATTCAAATATTTCATAAAAAATGAATCGTCCGTATGTGCACCGCGGTCTCGAGTCGGGAACTCTGTACATTGTGTCTTGACGGCGCCGGTCGCGGGTAGTCGATCGTCGGGCGTGTGTACTGCAGACTGGTTTATCGTACGGGCGGGCGGTCGGCTCGTGCTCTGGCTGTGTACGGGCCGCCGGCGCTGATATTCCGTGAGTGAGTAGCCGCCGTCTTGGCTGGGTCCGTTGCTTGGCCGCAATCGCCGAGTCGTCGGTTATTTGAAAGCTGGATCGCTTTTGTAGTAGTCGACTGGAAGGCCGGCTGGTGTTCCGGTTCGCTGTTGATGTTTCTTTTCTTCAGTTTCGGTATTTGAAATGGTGAAGAAATAGTTGAGAAGAAATGTGTTGATGTGTTTGCATTGCATTGCTTTGTGGAGGGGGGTACTCTGTCTTAAGCTTTTGCTTCTACCAGAGAGTTGGATGTTGCATGAGTTGTGAGGTGGTGGGGTGAGTGGGTATGGTGGGCTTGGGTTTAGTTTCGGAAGTTTAGAGGTCGGTTACTTTTGTAACCGTCGAGAAGCCCGGGGTGGGTTGATATGGAAGAGATGTGTGGGAAGGGGGACGATGATATGGAGTGTTTGAGTTAAGAGGAGGAGGAGTTTGTGTAGTCGAGGATGGACGAGATGTTGGTGGATTTCCTGATGGTGTGATTACTAACGTAGAGGGGAAGATTAGTGATTTTGCGGAGAGTATTGTTTTGGACGGTTTCGATGCGGTTTTTGATGTGTTTGGAAAAGTGTCGTGTATTTATAGTATCTACCGTATCACAAACTTAAGAATGGGTATTCCCTATGCCGTTTCCCCGTTCCAGGGCCCTAGTTGCCCTATAGGGCACATGGGCCCTTTATGGAAAGGGGAGCTTGTCCTGATTCCGCCGATGTCGACGCTTGTCGGGATTGACCCATTTCCCTTCCCCAGAGGGGTCGTAGTAGAATACAATTACCTGGTTGGTCAATACCGGCTTTGGGGGTATGTCGACTGATTTGGTTTCAGTCCTCATACTACACTTGTCGTCATCGCTGGTATCGGTGTGTGCGGGTAGCTCGCGGCCACCGCCCGTATTCTCCACGCGGTACGGACGCTCCCATTGCCTCTTGACGGTAGGTACGTATGTACAGGTATGTTGCCGGTGTACGTGGTGGTATCCACGGGCGACATCCTACGTGTTTATTTCCTATCTTTGGTGGTCCTGAAAAGGAACGTTTTGATCCGTATACTGTATGTATACATTAGGTATGTCCCGTTACAAGTGATATAAACCCGGTTCGAAGTGGGGAGGGATACGGGGGGATGCATATTAGAATCCATCTAATTTTTATAATCTACAATTTTCATCCCTCCACTTATTTTGTAAAAATAATAATCAAAATCTCCCTTGTAATTATATAAGTACTTACAAAGATTATTCATTCATATTGGAGTTTTTTTTTTATAAAAATTTGATTTTTTTTTTAATGATTTTTATAATTAGCGGTTAACGGCACCCCCAAAGTAGGTCACATGAATTTACATTGAAGCCCCAAAATGCAGTAGATTTTTTTATTTTTTTTTGCATTATATATGAGAAGTATTAAAATGTAGGTATCCCTCCACTTATTTTGAGCCACTTCGACCACTGGATATAAATCAATACATGTGAAATACATCAATTCACATCATACATCATTGTTAGCTCAATATTACTTTATGATATAATTGCTATGGGCATTTATAAGGTTAATTTCAGGTAGGGGGAACTAAAAACTTGAAAAAATTATAATATTTGTTTACTTATTACCAGTTTTAGCATAAATATATAATCAAAGAATTCTCCAGGAGGAGACATGTCCATTCCTTCGCCCCCTGGTAGATTCCTATGACAGTGGCAGCACTGTCTATGTGCTTATAATGTGTCTATAATACTTATGAACTACATAATATATACTCTATATTTAATATAAATTGTTTATCTTTGACATCATACATCTTCAATGTATAACAAATTACAATTATTTTTGGTATATTTGTCCTATATATAGGTACCTAAATTGGAAAACTATATTAGAGAGATTAAAAAATGACCCATTTATATAGTATACAAATAATATATATATATCATACATTATATGATGCAATTTTCTATCAGAATGTTCTTTATTCAATATATTTTAATTAATGATACTATTAATTAACCAATTCGTTGATAATCTAATACAAAAAGATTTTATTAGCATTTATATATTTATATGGCATATCTATAACTCATTTTAAACATCATTAACTTTCATTATTATATTCAAATGATAAAAATAATTATTTATAATTAAACTAGCTGTATAACCTGGCTTTAAAAATAGTAATTTTCGATTTGAAAATGGTATTAAATTTAATATTATCAAATATAAATATATATTACCTATTTTTCCTTTTCCCTAATAGGACGAATTTTTAAATATCTTTTTATAGTGGGTGACTGTGTGATTAAAGGAATATTATACAAAAATGTCAGCATTTTATGACCATTAGTTTAGAATAAGCATTAAATAAAAATTAAAACCCACTTACCTTCTTCCATTCTTTCATTTTTTAAGGTCAAATTTGAATAAAAAAAAACGTACTTCACGGACATTTATGCCATTAAAAGAATATCATCTAAAAATTTTACTTTCTATGATTGGTTGTTTGGCTGGGTTTATATTTATACATACATAGATTTATACATAATTTTTAATAGAATATTGGGGAATTATTTCAAAAATGTCAAAAAACTACTGATAATTGAGTGAAGACGAAAATATTGGCAAAGGAAGGTTTTTGAAATCTTCCGCATATCAGTTATTAAAACCAAATGCTAAATACACAACTTTAACTACTTATATTATATTATATTATTCTTTTAATAGCAATTAAAAATATTATTTTCAAGTTGTAAATTAATATATATAAAAAAAAATATATTACTCACTTCGATGAATTCTAAAATGATTTTCGTCCCACTTTGAATATTTATCGTGTAAGTTAAGACATTTTTTTTATGTAATCCTTTTTTTTAATATTGAAAATATACAACCATATAATTTATATGTTTTGTTTTTTACGTATGTATACCACTTACCTATATTGGCATCTGGTCCAGGATATAATAGATATAACGTATTACAATATGATAATTTATGTCTTGTGGTATTATAAGCTACGATGAACTTTTCGTTTGTTAGTTGGCTGCTATTATATTATTATTTATGTACTATAATATTATGAGAGAAAACACTTTGTTCTAACGGCGTACATTTGCGATTGCATCATTCAACTATAGGTGAATAATTAGAATTTTCATCTGGAGAGGGTCTTAAATACAGGGATTCAATAAAAATATGATGACAAAATATTATAAGTTAATATAAATTATAGTATATTATATAAATAGTGTAGTATTGCAATACTGTAATATGTAAACTAGAACAATAAAAATTTCAGTATACATTTTCTATGCATACAACGTATATTTAAAATATAGTAGGTAGTGCCAACTGTATTATATTCTAATATTTTGTCTTTTTAAATTTGAAACCATAGGAATATTGCTTATTGCAATAGCCTACCATAATCAAAAACTAATAATAAATTAGGTGTACATTTTTATTTGTTATAGTGGAAACTTTTAAAATATCTGCGTCGACTGTTCGGACATGTATACATAGCGTATTATCAAAATGAATATGATCATGCGTCTAATATAAAATATAGTCTAGATTATATTTTCTACTTTTTCTAAGTTTTCAATACTTATAATAAACTGCATAATATTTTCATGTATAAAATTATAGTTTGTAAAATGTCATAAAAAATTTGGGTTAGTAAACTGTAGTCTCAACATTCACCCTAAAACTACTGTCTTTAATTATCATAATTTATAGATATGAGTCAATACCTAATTTTCCTAGGTTTTTTAAATCTTATTTAGATGATACAATATCTATATGATCGGTAGGGGAGGGTTCTACATAGGTACCAAAAACCAATAAACATATTATTATACAATATATATCTCTTGAACACATACACACTATAAGTACCCTCGTTATTAATTTTATTATATATTTAAACTAATACATCGAAAATAAAATATCATGAATACAGAACGTGTTTTATTTCATTTTACACTAATTCTCTGGTAAATAAATATGAAAAATGTAGAAAACTGAAGATAATATTCAAAATAATTATTAATTATTAAGCAGTAAAATGAATCCTAAAAAAAAAAATTTCAATATATAAAAAAATAATATCGTGATACCAGCAGGACCTTCTCAAGTCGTCGCCACTTAATTATTTTAGGAAATAAGTTGGTAAAATGAAGTCCAGTCGTTAAGTAGTAGGTAATTGGATTGAAAAGGGAATGACCTATTTTTTTTATTATTTATATGAAGTATATCGTCAATAAATTAATGTAATTTAGTCGAGACGAACTTTAGGTTTGTTTAGAACGTAAATTAATGTCATAGACCCTCCCATTAAGTATTTTTTTCAGGGTAGCCCTGTGTACCGTTTTTATATAGCTAGAAAATTCTAGGTATAAATATTGTTTTTATAATATAATTTTTCATACTAGTCTAGTTATTATCATTATAATAATAATTTACGGTTTTAAAAAATATCTCAGAATACTGAAAATAAATATTTATAAAAATATGATATATTGGTATTATTCGGATTATATATTATGATGTAGGTATATGACATCTGTATTTATGTACTTATTACAAAAAAATATTATTATCAAATATTATTATAAAGTATACTTGTATAGGCATATAGTGAAAACGTATATACTATCCTTTATTTTTGGAAACACATGGTATTCTTGTAAATCGTATGTGACCTTTCTTTTATTTTGCTTACTTCTCAGTAGCCACCTGTAGTGCATTGTATAGGCTAAAGGGCAAAACTCAATACAAAAACATCTACAAATGATTTCAGTATATAGTGATTATACGAAAATGTATAGAAACATATACCTACCTGTATAAAGGGAAAACCTACAACTGAATGTTGTTTTGTATTGTATTTTTATTTTTTGTCCGTTCGAGTTTTATGTATTAATCTTACTCATAAACTTGTGTATCGAATTAAATATAATTTAGAATGTATAATATTCCTATTATAATATATGATATTATATTACCTATATAAATATAAAACAAAAATTTGTGAAAAAATAATCCATGGATACTTGTATGAGCGATAACTAATAACTATATATGAATAGATATGTAGAGATATACGGGACGTTTTTTTTCGACACAGGTAGAAGTGAGTTCATATTAATAAACATTAAGTGCCAACATTTTTAATTATTAACTTATTTAATACGATACTAGATTGTAGGTACCTAGGGGCATTCAATTATTACTTCAGCACATTTTTAGATCCCCTCCTCCCCCTTGTCAGTAATTGACAGAAAATGTCCAATCCCCTACTACTTTATTACGTCAACTATGTTCAATGACCTTCCACTATTAAATAATAAAAAAAAAAAAAATGCATGTGTAATTTTATTTTATTTTAAATCTATTGAATCGCTGAAAAAATATACCACTTCCAGTTATCGAGTAATATGCATTCTTAGTGTAGTAGCGTAAATATGCCAATGCAGATAATATTACTGTACCTGGGCCCTTATATTCAGGTGGGGCCTTCCAACATTATAACTGTATATTTTTATAGGCATTTTTTTTGGCAGATAATAAAATAATTAGCTGCTTCTTATTTTAATAAACAGGTAGGTACATTATTTTATTTTTTTTAATTTCGACAAATTATCAAC
Source organism: Pemphigus obesinymphae (assembly GCA_025469235.1). Lineage (NCBI taxonomy): Eukaryota > Metazoa > Arthropoda > Insecta > Hemiptera > Aphididae > Pemphigus > Pemphigus obesinymphae. Next base: position 21,905 of record JAIPRL010003772.1, on the reverse strand, counting down.
TTGACTTTTAGAAATGAACTGGAAAATACCTAATAATTAAATATTTTTATTTTAAATTTGAATTTAATAGATTAACGAATATTGTTATAAAAATAATATTCTCACAAATTTAAAATTATTGGTAATTTTCTTTTTTAGCTGTACTTAATATATTTAAAACTTACATATTATAATTTTTTCTAAAATAATGCATTTAAGTATTATAATCACTAATAAACATCAAGAAAATAAATGAATAATAATAGTAAATAATCTAAAGACAGACCACTATCCAAACCAAACCATTGCTCTACAGATGAATATGTAGTCGTAATATCAAGTAGTTACAATATAAACGTGACAACTGAATAATTAACGTGAATAATAACTTCGAACGAGGCCGTTTTTAAATTTTAAATGTTCTAATCTTAACGTCATTTGTACAAAAAATTGTAGGAACCTACTATCCTAATGTACGTCTTGTATAGCATGAAGTCTAAAAATAATAATAATGTCAATATGCCATATAATTATGATAATGGGTCTTTTTGTCTTTATTCAATTTAAAAAGTTCAAGATTTAATAGGCATACGACTGAGGACTGTACTATATAATAGCCAATAGGTATATTTTATATATTTTAATCAATCGAATGATTAGTGACGTGAAGAACTTCAATGCTACACTAGCAAAAAAAAATATAATTAAATAAATGACAATTATAAGATGGATGTAAGTTCATTGAAAAAAATAAATAATACTTCTGTTTTCTCCGTGTACCAAGTTGCAATGTAGACCATTCTGTTGCCATAATAAGATATTTAACCGTAGGGATCTTTAATAAATGTAGTTATTTTAGAAAATATAAATAGTATAAAGACGATAATGAGACGACCGAAATAACAATAAATATCATCCGATTATTGTTATAAAACCGACCTTTTACTCGTTTATTATAAAAAAAAAGGTACCTATTGAATTCTTTGTGATCACACCATATAAATGGTCTTACGGCCCCGAGTAACCTACAGTTTCAGGTAATGTTTCGTTTTTGGTCAATTGTCACCATGTCGTACTATAAGCACGCACACGACCTTACCCCCCATCAATGAAATATGGACAAATTCTCGTCTATGCTGTCGAATATTGGTTGCTTTATGGTCATTGAAGTGGGAGAGCAGACGATTTTACTAACGCATCGTTCTACCTACTCGGTGTCCGTCCGTCAGTTCGTTTTCTTGTCGAGCGCTAGGTCCACATGGCATGTGATTATTCCAAATACTAAAAACTGTGAATATAATATACAATGATATTTAAACTTGTATAATAATTTTAAAGATTTTTATTTATTTTTTAATTAATTTCGTGCGTTCTAAATTCATCGAGTGTATAAATAAATCAGAAGGACTCTGAAGACTGAAGTACATAGTTTTCAGTAACATGGAAAGAATTGTAGATAGCACAGGTATCAATTTTATATTACATATAATAGGTATCTATGTGTATATTTATAAGTATGTAACTAGCTACACGTTAATATCAGCGTTAATTCGAAAATTATGGTCAGCATATGATTTTTGTCATATCACAATAATTAAACTTAAGAATTTGTCGTAAATTTACTTTAGAAAAAATGTTTGTGAGTATAAATAAATAGCTCGTGTAGGTGAGAGGAAATGTTGTACCACAGTTATACCATGTTTGGCAGATATATACTAAAACGGTCGGTAATATGCCAGGTGGAACCTATTAAATGGTATAGAACACAAAATAGTAGTTTTTAAGCAAGTATAATATTTCTGTATATTTTTTAAATTTATTTAATTTGTAATTTTTTGGAAATTTTAGACTTGGTGAAAAGAGGAATATATTAGTTTTAACAAAAATTGTATGTCTGTATAATTTTTTTCAAATCGAGCAGGAGTTTTGTAGGAAAGAACTCTTTTAATAAAATATTTGTTCTAGTTTGTACTTTAGTTTGGTTATTTCTTTATTTCCCCAGTACATATTTTAAGCGTAATAAAAAAACTACCTTTTATAATGGAAATATTATATAAATGTAGGTACAATAATAAAATAACTCAAATAGCTGTTATAGGGACGCTATGCATGTGTTTTAATGGGATTAAAAATGTTCTCGCTTTCTAAGTATTAACTTCTCGTCTAGTTATTTTAGCACAGGGACGTTTTATGTGCTAAACACGACCTGACTAAATAAAAAACAAACGGACTCCGGACGGGAGAAGATTTTTGGAAGTAGGTATTTAAACAAAAAAAAATAAGTAATTCATTTTGAGCGAAAGACTTTTATTATAAAAGTAAACAATAAAAATAAATAAAACGAATTAACAAAATGAGGCACTAAACGTGGATACAAAAATTAAGATGGGGGACAATTGTCCAGACCGTACGACGCCACGGATAAAAGGACGGAAGAAAAACGGTCGTTGTTCGATCAGCGTTCGTCGGCGGAGAGAACGAGTTGACCGGAGCGACCGGCCACTTCGCCTAGACGGAGGTAGAGAACGTTTTGAGGGGATTAGATCGAGTAAATACAAGGAACATAAATATAATTACAAATAATTCGCAATACAATAAGTAATTATACAAAATGAAAATGGTAACCCTGTTGGTGGTATACGTACCGTATCACCACATTACTCCCCCCCTGAAGGAGAAAAGTGAACTCGATTTTAGCTGATCTACTCGGCGTGGTCAGCATAGCTGTGATCCGTCGTCAGGTCGTCTCGGAGCACAAAAGCTGACTTGAGTCGGTCGATGAAAATCCAAACAGCGGTCCGTTCGCGTTGCACCTTAAACTTTTTTTCTCGGCGTTCGAGAACAGGGTATGGGTCTTCGTACCGTGGTTGAAGAGTCGATTCGAACGAAAAAATGGCTGACTTGACTGAGGTCGGTGGGTACGAACGTTGTACGACGGGTGTTGTGGTTTGTATCAGAAGTATACCGCAGTTGACCCATAGCATGAATTTTGGCGGCGTTCGAAATGAAACGTTGATGAGTCGGCGGACGTCAAAATCGTCGCGATAACGACGGGAACGTGCTGTTGACCGCAAACATCAACGTGGTCGTCGGGCTGACGTTCGCGGCGGTCGTTGTTTATACGAAAGGGGTCGTCAAATTTTCGTAGGATATCGTCGGCGTGACCGTCGTGTATACGAACGTGATTGTCGAATTGACGTATGACATCATCGGCGTGACCTTCATGGGTACGTACGTGGTCGTCGACGGGACGAGCTCGACCATTGATAGTGTCGCATCACCAACACAAAAGTGCTGGTAGTCGGGACCAAACCGACAGTCGTGGAAATCACATCTCTATCCGTTGTCATGATGGTCGCAACGTGCGACGGGTTGTCGGATGGAAACGGATGAAAAAATGGACGCACGGTCGAAAATCGAAAGCACGTGCTCATGTAGAGCGTCGAAAACAGCTTCGCGGACGGCGGACTAAAACGAACTCGCGAACGACTAGGTGGAAACGCACTCAGAGTTAGAGATCATTTTGAGGGGATGAGATCGAGTAGGTACAAGGAACATAAATATAATTACAAATAACTCACAATACAATAAGTAATTATATAAAAAGAAAATGGTAACTCTGTAGGTGGTATACGTGCCGTATCACCATATTACCGTAAATATGACATTTAAACAGAATATATAAGATAAGAATATTTACTATTTATATTCGTATTTTTACATGAAATTATTTTTTTAATGTTAAAATTTGGATATGTCATTTTTTTAATCTCGAATTTTAGATGTTTAGGTATACATACTTATTAAGTAAAAACTATACTCAGTCTTAGTTTAAGTTCTCATATTGAATATCTTTTTCCTTTTTCTGTATTTCTCTACAGTCTGTCTTACACAAAATATTTGATCAATTGTTGACCTCCCAGGTGTAAACCCAAACTAATATCTAGTAATAATTGTTTTAGTTTTTACCCTTTTACCTATTATATTTTCCAAAATATTAATACTATAGCTCATAAGTTTTATCTCTCTATAATTTCCACATTCCTGCGCATCTCCATTACCCTTAAATATAGGCACCACACAACTCTTTCTTCACGCATTTGGAATTTTCCCATCAACTAGTACCTCAATAAAGAACAGAGTCACTCGATCATTACTCTTACTTGGGCAGTTTAAGTTAAAAATATTCCCTGATTTGTTATGAAAAACTATGTCAAGTAGGTAATACACAAATTAAATGAGTTATAAATGTAATTATAAAAACAAAAAAAGAGTAGAAAAAAGTGATGAAAATTGTTGGGTCACGATGTTCTCAGCTGTTCAAAGTGCGCGATCTCACGCGTGGCATTATTCCATTAGAATAAAATTACGAATCGAAAATATATTGAAAAACAGCTTATGTTTTAATACTCTAAAAGCATAAATGCATTATCTTAAATTATCAAACTGAACGTACAGTGCTAAAATATATACTCGAGGGCCTAGTGATGGAGACACAGTAGCTATTAAAAATACATATATTATGCAGTCTGCTTCCAAGTGATAATATAAATACGACTCCTAATCCAAGATAAATTATTTTATAAATCATAAATAGAAGTTCATAAAGATATTTTTCAAATTTAGACTTTTAGATTGAAATGTATATGTAATTTATTATTTTTAAATTCGTATAAATACTTAACTAATAAATAAATCAACTTATATCTAGGTATATAGCTTGCGTGGCTACTCGTGATTAGTATAAAAAAATTAAAACAAAATTATTTTTATAAATTTTAGACTTGTTTGGTTGGAATTTTCGAACTTCGAAATGTTCGACCCATCTCTACTATTTACCACGTCCCTATGAAAATATCAACATGACCCTTGATCTTCAAAACACGAAGAATATAAAAGAAAAAAAAAAACATTCATACAGTTATTTTCTGAAATTTTTCAAGATATTATATTATAATTTAGAGTACATATATTGATAAATCATATTGTTTATAATATTTACACTTATATATGAAATTTAACTAATAATTAAATACATGTAATATTTTCTAGTCTCTAGGTAAACGGATTGCGCCTTTTACCTAATTCTTTTTAAATAAATTAATACGAAATTAATTTTATGTTTAGAGTTATTACAAACATTTTCTTTTTTTTTAAAGGATCAATCCATTACGTTTTTTGTTAATATCATGATTACACATTTGTAACTTTTAGCAACTTGCGAAAATCCTAATGAAATGGACAAAAAAATAGTGCTATAAAGAACAAAAATATCTAGAGCCCTACTGAGCCTATTTTTAATATGTAACTATTAACACGTTAATAACTACAAACATTTGAATATATAATATTTCCAATATTTGTTCCATTAAGCATTAGTTAATGTTACTAACTATAATTTGTTAGGTATTCGCCAATATTTAACATTGGCACGAGTATGTCACACATTCGTAATTAAAGGGGAACTGTATTATATGTGAATTTTAAACGTATTAATAACAATACATATATATATATATATATATTCAAGTACTATTTAAAAGTGATTTAAAAACAGTTAAATGTCATTGACATTTCTTAGTATTGTGATTTATGTTCCTTCTATAATTATTAACAAAACCGTTAAGAAAGTTACATGTTATTTGGGCTATATACGTAAATAATTATTATGAATCCACATTCTTACACCATATTATCGATACGAATATCTGGGTTCTACCGTCATACATTTCTCGATAGCGTAAATATAATTGATGTTATGTCATCTGTAAAAAGTCCTCTCATAAATAATTACAATTTACAATATTATGTGGAATTTCGATTTTAAACGATGACTACATTTTCACAGAAAAATGTCCTCTTAAAGCAGTATTTACGGTAAAATATTTGTGTGATTTCCACCTAGGTAAAAACACAATAGAATCATCGTTTTATAAAACAAATATTATGACTTTTGTTGTGGATTCTTAATAAAGATGTGGTAGCTAAACTTGGATCGTGCTAGGCATTGAATCGGTGGTTTAGTTTATGATGGGTATTCTTGATAAGAACATGTTTATTAAAGGTTTAGAAATTCTCATATAGTAGGGGGGGGCCCGAATTATATTGGACACTAATATAATCAAGTATAAAAAATAATACCACTTTGAGATTTAATATAAAATATATCTGTATATTTTGACAATATAATAATATAATAATATCCGTATGTATATATAAACATGAACCCAAATCTTAAACACACAACTAATATAAAAATAATAAATAAACACTTATTCAAATATGTCCTAAAATTTCTTAAGATTTTATATTACATTATAGTGTATATCATTTCGCTTATAAAATTTACGCTTGTATACAAATTTGCCTAATAAGTAAATTTATATAATATTTTCATACCTCTAGGCAAACGAATTGCAACATTCACTTATTTAATATGAAATAAAATAAGACGAAATTAGATTTAAGTGTAATGTTATTATAAACATATTGTTTTTTTAACGAATCTTCAATTCCTTAATTCTAATATCCCACTGAGAATATAAAAGTAAATCTAGACAATTTAGAGCCGCTTATTGTAGTTAAAAATATAACGGTGATAAATATAATGTAAAATTATTAAAACAATGTTGAAAATTTGAATATAAGCATATTTTCACACCCTAAAAACATTATAAAACATTGACCTTATACTCAAGGTTTCCACAAAAAACGGGCTTAACTTGTTGATTTTACGTTAAAAAAATTGCTTTAAATAATATAGGTATAATAAAAAATGTATTGTAAAATTACAGGGACAAGTGAAATATTAGAGAATACAGAAGAAGAGTCAATTGATTATGATGAAGAACTAGCTAACATAATAGGTAAATAATATTATTTTATGCATTTTAATGAATTATATTTTTGAGTGTAATGTTTTGCATGATCTTATTGTGTTTAAATAAAATAAAAATTAAAAGTAATCAACTTCTCCTCAATAGAATAAATGATACATGAATATGGTACGTTTGATAAAATATAATTGCAGACGTTTAATATGTATTTTATTTTATTTTATTTCTAAAAATGTGTTAATCCCGATATTCTTATATATAATTGTAAATTTTTAAATATTATGATAATAACCGATTACCGTAATGACAATAAATATATAAAAATCCATAAATAAGAAAATTAAAACAAAATTTTAATTAATTTAAATATTGTCTTGTATCAATAATATTTTTTATATTTGTTTTACTAGGATTTTTGTTAATATCACGATTACACATTTTCAACTATTATTAACTTGAAAACATCCTAAAGTAATGAAAAAAAAAAAAAAAATAGTGCTATAAAGAGTAAAATTATCTAGAGCCCTACTGAGCTTAATTTTAATACGCAACATTTGAATCGTTAATAACTATGAACCTTTGAATAAATATTATTTCGGATAATTTTTCGATTTAGCATTAGTTAGTGTTGCTAACTATAAATTGTTTGGTATTCCACAAAAAAGAAAATTTCATATAGGATTTATACTTCGAACAATATCTCTTAGTATTCGACTCTGTTTAAAATTGGCATGACCATGCCACACATTCGTAATTATAGAGGTACTGAATGATTTTTAAACTTAATGATAATAATAAATATATATATACAAATATTCAAGTACTATATCAAAGAAATTTAAAAACAGTTTCGTGTCATTGACATTTCTTAGTATTGTCTTCTGCCTATTTATATTAACAAAGCCCTTAAGCAAGATATATGTTATTATGGCTATATACGTAAATAATTATTATGAATCCATATTTTTACACCATATAGTCGATACGAATATCTGTGTTGTACTGTCATCCTTTTCTCGATAGCGTAAATTTAATTGCTGTTATGTCATCTGTAAAAAGTAGACTCTCAAAAAAATTACAGTTTACGATACAATATAAAATTTTGTTTTTAAGCGATGACTACCACTTCTCTTAAAAAAGTCCTCTTAATGGAGTATTTAGGAGGTAAAATATCATTTGTGTAATTTCCACCCAGATAAAAATCACAAAACAATCATACTTATAATAACAAATATAAAGACTTAAAGAAGCTGTGCTAGCTAAACTTGGCTTGTGCTAGGCATTAAATCGGTGTTATATTTTATGATAGGTATTCTTGATAAGAACATGTTTATAAGAAGTTTAGAAATTCTCATATAGTAAAGGAATGAACTCAAGTTATGTTGGACACTAATATACTCTATTAAAAAAAAACTACCATCTTACGATAAAATATAAAATATATATGTATAATTTGAGAATATAACTATATATATATTGTCCGTATGTATATATCAATAAGATCCCAAATCTTAAACAAACGTCTAATATAAAAATAATAAATAAACAGTTATTTAAATATTGTCTAAAATCTCTTAAGATTTTATATTATAATATAGCGTATGTTAATAAATTATTTTGTTTATCTTGTATAAAAATTTACCTACAAAGTAAATTTACAAAATTTTTTTATATTTCTATACAAACGGATTGACACATTCATCTATTTAATTTGAAATTAACTAATACGGAATTAGATTTAAGTTTAAAATTATCCCAAACTTCTTGGTTTTTTAAAGAATCTTCACTTCCTTAATTCTAATATCCCATTGATAATAAAAAATTAAATCTAGACCATTTTGAGCCATTGATTGTAATTAAAAATAAAATGTGGATAAATATAATGTAAAATTATTAAAACAATGTTGAAAATTTGAATATAAGCTTATTTTCACACCCTAAGAATATTATAAAATATTGAGCTTATATATAAAGCATTCCACTAAGAACGGCCTTAGCTTATCGATTTTACGTTAAAAAAACTGTTTTAAATAATATATTTATAATAAAAATGTATTGTAAAATTACAGGGACAAGTGAAATACAGGTATTAGAGGATGCAGAAGAAGAGTCAATTGATTATGATGAAGAACTAACTGACATAATAGGTAAATAATATTATTTTATGCATTTTTATGAATTATATATTTGAGTGTAATGTTTTGCATGATCTTATTGTGTTTAAATATAATTATATTTTTCTTTACATTAATTAATTTGTGTTAAATTAAAATATTTATTTATAGTAATGTATTTCAAATGTGGTAATAATTGGTAAAAATTAAGTGCTTGATTAAATTAAATATTTACCAACTAAACTTAGTCATTAATAAAATAAAACTAGTATCTAAAAAATTTCTTATACTTATATATTCTCTTAAATTCACTTATACTTTAAAAGTAATCAATTTGCCCTCATTGGAATAAATGATACATGAATATGATATGTTTGATAATTTATAATTGTAGGTGTTTAATAAGTATTTAATTTAATTTAATTTCTAAAAATGTGTTTCGTTATCCTCAATATAGTTATTATTTTTATATATTACGATAATAACCGATTACCGTCTATGACAATAAATAAATAAAAATCTATGAATAAAAACATTTAAAAACATTTTAATTAATTTAATATTATCTTGTGTCAATAACATTTTTATATTTATTTTATTAGGTTTTTCGGTAGTATCATGATTATTCATTTTTAACTTTTAGCAACTAGAGAACATGTTAAACAAATGAAATAAAAAAAATGCTATAAAGAACTAAATTATCTGGAGCCCTATTGAGCCTATTTTTAATATACAACTTTTAATACTTAAATAACTATGAAGTTTTAAATAAATATTATTTCGAATAAGTGTTCTATTATGCATTAATTAATGTTGCTAACTATAATTTTTTTGGTGTTTCCTAGAAAAGATAATTTCATATACGATTTGTACTTCAACCAATAGCTCTTAGTATTCGACTTTGTTAAACATTGGCATGAGCATGCCACACATTTGTAATAATAGTGGTACTGACTATATGATTTTAATCCTAATAACAATAATAAATATATATATACAAATATTAAAGTACTATATCAAAGTGATTTAAAAACAGTTTCGTGTCATTGACATTTCTTAGTATTGTCTTCTCCCTATTGATATTAACAAAGCCGTTGAGCAAGATACATGTTATTAGGGCTGTATACTTTAATAATTATTACGAATCTCTATTTTTACACCATATTGTCGATACGAATATCTGTGTTGGACTGTCATCCTTTTCTCGATAGCCTAAATATAATTGATGTTATGCCATCTGTAAAGAGTACCCTCACAATAAAATTACAATTTATAATATTATATAAAATTTTATTTTTGAGCGATGACTATAACTTCACATAAAAAAGTACTTTTAATGGAGTATTTACAGGGTAAAATATCATTTGTGTGATTTCCACCTAGATAAAAACCCCAAAAAATCATACTTATAAAAACAAATATAATGACTTTCGTTGTGGATCCTTAAAAAAGCTATGCTAGCTAAACTTGACTTGTGCTAGGCATTGAATAAGTGTTTTAATTTATGATAGGTATTCTTGATAAGAACATGTTTCTAATAGGATTAGAAATTGTCTTATATTAGGGGGAGGGGATTAAGTTATGTTGGACACTAATATACTCTATTAAAAAAAAACTACTATCTTAAGATTAAATACAAAATATATCTATATACTTTGAGAATATAACTATATATATTGTCCATATGTATATATAAATAAGATCCCAAATCTTAAACAAACGTCTAATATAAAAATAATAAATAAACACTTATACAAATGTGTTCTAAATTTTACCTTAAAGTTTAATATTATAATATAGTGTATGATGATAAATCATTTTGTTTAAAATTTTTAGCTTGTATAAAAATTAGAATAATAAGTAAATTTATATAATTTTTTCATATCTCTAGGTAAACGGATTGCCACATTTACCTATTTAATTTGAAATAAATATATTTGAAATTAGATTTAAGTTTAAAATTATCCCAAATACATTGTTTATTTAAAGAATCTTCACTGCTTTAATTCTAATATCCCGCTGAGATTATAAAAGTAAATATAGACAATTTAGAGCCGCTTATTATAGTTAAAAATATAACGGTGATAAATATAATTTAAAAATGATTAAAAAATGTTAAAAATTTGAATATTAGCATATTTTCACACCCTAAAAACATTATGAAACATTGATCTTATCTTAAAGACATTCCACTAATAACGGGCTTAGCTTGTAGGTTTTACATTAAAAAACCCTCTTTAAAATACTTTAGGTATAATAATGAATGTATTGTAAACTTACAGGCACTGGTGAAATATTAGAGGATTCCAAAAAAAAATCAAATAATCATGATGAAGAACTATCTAATGTAATAGGTAAATAATATTTTTCATAAATTTTTACAATTTTATATTTTGGTGAAGTATTTGGCATGATCTTATTGTGTTAATTATAATTATATTTTTCTTTACAATCATTAATTTGTATCAATTTAATCTTTTAAAAGCAATCAACAAGCCCTCATTGGAATAAATGATACATGAATATGATACGTTTGATAAAATACTATTGTAGACGTTTAATATATATTTAATTTTATTTTATTTCTACAAATGTTGTACTTCCAATATTCAATTTTATAAATGTTATTATCAAATATTATGATATTAACCGATAAATGTTAATGACAATAAATATATAAAATTTCATCAATAAAAATATTTAAAAAAAATTTAATTAATTTAAATATTGTCTTGTGTCAATAACATTTTTTATATTTATTTTATTAGGTTTTTCGGTAGTATTATGATTACACACTTTAAACTTTTAGTAATTTGAGAACATCCTAAGGAAATGAGAAAAAAATAGTGCTATACATAACTAAATTATCTAGAGCTCTACTGAGCCTATTCTTAATTTTTAACACGTTAATAACTATGCAGCTTTTTAAATAATTATTATATATATATATATATATAAACATTTTTCCCGTTAAGCATTAGTTAATGTTTTAACTACGATTTATTTTGCGTATAACAGAAAAGAAAATTTCATATAGGATTTGTACTTCGAACAATATTTCTTACTATTCGTCTTTTTTTAATTACATACGTATTTAAATGGGTACACCAACACACACACATATATATATTTATTTTCGAGCAGTATTTCAAAGTTATTTAACAACAGTTCCGTGTCATTGTCAGTTCATAGAATGGTGTTCCCCCTATAATTATTAACAAAACCGTTCCAGTAGATTTTAGGGCTATATACGTAAATAATTATTATGAATCCATATTTTTACACCATATTGTCGATACGAATATCTATGTATTATCGTCATCCTTTTTCCGATAGCACAATATAATTTAAGTTATGTTAATTGTAAAAAATCCCTTTACAAGAAAATGAAAATTTACGATATGTGAAATTTTGTATTTAAGCAATGACTGCATTGTCACATAAAAATATCCTCTTAAAGCATTTACGGTAAAATATCGTTTATGTGATTTCATTGATAACATTTTATGATAACACATTTTTAACTTTAAACAACCTGAGAACATCCTAAACAAATGAAAAATAATAGTGGTATATAGAACAAAATTATATGGAGACTTAATGAGCCTATTTATAAAATGCAAATTTTAACACGTTAATAATTATGAAGCATTAAATAGATATCATATATATATATAAATAATTGTTCCATTAAGCATTAGTTATTTTTGTGAACTATGTTGTATTTGGTGTTTAACAGAGAAGAAAATTTCATATATGATTTGTACTTCAAACAATATTTCTAAATATTCGTCCTTATTTAATTTTAACATGATCATATCACACAATCGTATTTAAAAGGGTACGGTATATGTGATTTTTGAACATATTAAAAATAAGATATATATATACATTTTGGAGCAGTATTTCAAAGTTATTTTAGAATAGTTCTTTGTTCTGTATACTTTTAGAATATAACTATATATAATTTCCGTATGTATATATCAATATGTTCCCAAATCATAAATACACAGCTAGTATAAAAATAATAAATAAACACTTAAACAAATGTCCTAAAACTTCTTAAGATTTAATATTATAATATAGTGTATGTTGATAAATTATTTGGATATAAAATATATGCTTTTATAAAAATTTGACTAATAAGTATATTAATATAATTTTTTCATATCTGTAGGTAATTTACATGTAGGATTGTCCCATTCACCTATTTAATTGGAAATAAATTAAAACGAAATTAGATTTAGGTTTATTACCCAAACTTGTTGTTTTTTTAAAGAATCTTCAATTCCTAAATTCTAATATTCCACTAAGAATATAAAATTAATTTCGACCATTTATAGCCATTTATTGTGGTTTAACCATTAATAGAACGGTGATAAATATAATTTAATAACCACTAAATAATGTTGAAGATTTGAATATTAGCATATTTTGACAACCTAAAAACATTATAAAACTTTGAGCTTATGTACAAGGCATTACACAAAGTACGTGCTTAGCTTGTTGATTTTGCCATTAAAGTTTCAAATTGCTTTAAATAAAATAGGTATAATATGGAATGTATTGTAAACTTACAGACATTGGTGAAATGGAAGAGATTGTAAAAGAAGAGCTAATTGATGATGACGAAGAACAATCATATGTAACAGGTAAATAATAATATTTTATACATTTTACATATTATTTTATTGAGTGTAATGTATTGATTGATCTCATTGTGTTTAAATAAAATTATATTTTTCTTTACATTAATTAATTAGTGTTAAGTTAAAATATTTATTTATAATAATATATTTCAAGTGTGGTAATCAATGATAAGAATTAGGTGTTTAATTTAATTTTCATATAAAAGTTTCACAGGGCTTTAAATAAAATAGCTATTATAAAGAATGTATTGTAAACTTACAGACACTAGTGATATGTTAGAAGTTGTAAAAGAAGAGCTAATTGATGATGACGAAGAACAATATTATGTAACAGGTAAATAATATCATTTTATACATTTTATATAATATTTTATTGAGTGTAATGTTTTGATTGATCTCATTGTCTTTATATAAAATTATATTGTTCATTACATTATTTGAATTGTGTAAAATTAAAATATTCATTTATTATAATATATTTCAAAAGTGCTAATGAATGGTAAAAATGAAGTAGTTAATTAAATTTAATATTTACTAACTAAACTTAGTCATTAATAAAGTAAAACTAGTATATAAAAGATTTTCTACATTTTTAAACAATTAAATCGACATTAAATCGGTGTTATGATTTATAATATTTTTTCTTGATAACAACATGTTTATAATAGATTTAGAAATTCTCATATAGTACAGGGAGGAGTTCAAGTGAAGTAAGATACTAATATAAACTATTATAAAAAACACTACCATCCTGAGATTTAAATATCAAATATATCTGTATACTGTTAGAACGTACCTATATATCATTTCCGTATGTATATATCAATATGTTCCCAAATCATAAACACACGGCTAATCTAAAAATAAGAAATAAACATTTATACAAATATGTCCTAAAATTTCTTGAGATTTAATATTATAATATAGTGTATGTTGATAAAACATTTTGTTTATAACATATTTGTTCTTATAAAAATTTGACTAATAAGTAAATTTATATAATTTTTCCATATCTCTAGGCTAACGGATTGCCACATTCACCTATTTAATTTGAAATAAATTAATACGAAATTAGATTTAAGTTTAAGGTTTTCCCAAACTTCTTGGTTTTTTAAAGAATCTTCACTTCCTAAATTATAATATCCCAATAAGAGTATAAAAGAAAATCTAGACAATATACAGCCATTTATTGTGGTTAAAAATAAAACGGTGTTAAATATAATTTAAAAAATGTTAAAAATTTGAATATTAGCATATTTTCACTCCTTAAAACATTATGAGACTTTGAGCTTAATACAAGGAATTCCTCTAAGAACGTGCTTAGCTTGTTGATTTTACTTTTAAAAGTTTCAAACTGTTTAAATAAAATATGTACAATAAAGAATGTATTCTAAACTTATAGACACTAGTGAAATGTCACAGGATAGAGAAGAAGAGCAAATTGATGATGACGAAGTACAATATTATGGAACAGGTAAATAATATTATTTTATATATTATTTTATTGAGTGTAATGTTTTGATTGATCTCATTGTCTTTAAATAAAATTATATTGTTCATCACATTATTTGAATTGTGGAAATTAAAATATTCATTTATAACAATATATTTTAAAAGTGTTAATGAATGGTAAAATTGAAGTAGTTAATTAAATTTAATATTTACCAACTAAACTTAGTCATTAATAAAGTAAAAATAGTATCTAAAAGATTTTCTACATTTTTATACTGTCTTAAATACACCTATATTTTAAAAGTAATGAACTTTTCTACAATTTAATAAATGATACATGAATAAGATACGTTTGATAAATTAAAATTATAGACGTTTATTATGTATTTAATATTATTTTATTTATAAAAATGTGGTACTTCCCCTTTTCAATTATATAAATGTTATTTTTATACATTTTTATATTTACCGATTACTGTTAATGACAATAAATATACAATAATCTACCAATAAAAATATTTAAAGAAATTTTAATTAATTTAAATATCGTCTTGTGTCAATAACAATTTTTATATATATTTTATTAGGTTTTTTGGTAGTAACATGATAACACATATTTAACTTTAAACAACCCGAGAACATTCTAAAACAAATGAAAAAATAATAGTGGTATATAGAACAAAATTATATGGAGGCTTACTGAGCCTATTTATAAAATGAAAATTTTAACACGTTAATAACTAAGAAGCGTTAAATAGATATCATATATATATATATATATATAAATAATTGTTCCGTTAAGCATAAGTTATTCTTGTGAACTAAGTTACATTTGGTGTTAACAGAAAAAAAAATTTCATATATGATTTGTACTTCGAAAATTATTTTTTAATATTGGTCTTTTTTTAATATTAGCATGATCATATCTCACATTCTTACTTAAATGGATACGGTTTATGTGATTTTTGAACATATTAACAATAAGATATATATATATTTATTAATTTTCGAGCAGTATTTCAAAGTTATTTAATAATAGTTCCGTGTCATTGTCAGTTCAGATAATGGTGTTCCCCCTATAATTATTAACAAAACCGTTAAATATAAATACATGTTTTAAGGCTATATACGTAAATAATTATTATGAATCCATATTTTTACACCATATTGTCGATACGAATATCTATGTTCCATCGTCATACTTTTCTCGATAGTGCAATATAATTGAGGTTATGTCAATTGTAAAAAATCCCTTTACAAAAAAAAAAAATGACAATTTACAATATTATGTGAAATTTTGTTTTAATGCAACGACTACATCGTCACATAACATTATCTCCTTAAAGCATTTATGGTAAACTATCGTTTGTGTGATTTCCACCCAGGTAAAAATGACAAAATAATCATCCCTATATAAACCAAATATTATGACTTTTGTTGTGGATCCTTAATGCAGCTGTGTTGCCTAAACTTGGCTTGTGCTGGACATTAAATCGGTGTTATAATTTATAATATTTTTTCTTGATAACAACATGTTTATAATAGATTTAGAAATTCTCATATAGTACAGGGAGGAGCTCAAGTGAAGTAAGATACTAATATAAACTATTATAAAAAACACTACCATCCTGAGATTTAAATATCAAATATATCTGTATACTGTTAGAACGTACCCATATATCATTTCCGTATGTATATATCAATATGTTCCCAAATCAAAAACACACGGCTAATCTAAAAATAAGAAATAAACATTTATACAAATATGTCCTAAAATTCCTTGAGATTTAATATTATAATATAGTGTATGTTGATAAATCATTTTGTTTATAACATATTTGTTCTTATAAAAATTTGACTAATAAGTAAATTTATATAATTTTTCCATATCTCTAGGCTAACGGATTGCCACATTCACCTATTTAATTTGAAATAAATTAATACGA
>JAIPRL010003771.1:0-43765 GCA_025469235.1 Pemphigus obesinymphae | reverse complement strand
GTTTTATTGAATGCAATGATTTATCATTGCTTTCAAATGCAATACATCCACCTAGAGTATCCTGCCCAGTAGCGAAGTGCATCCACCCATACTGACACCCGACGAGCGATGTGCTTCCACCCCCTACTGACCGGCTTTTTTAAGTTGTCATCTTCAGCTCGTACCAAAAACTGTCTCTTTTATGGCACACACTGAAGATGACAACTTAGTTGTTGAAATATGTACCTATACGTAAAATAAAAGAGTATAATATTGACTTCGGATATATATAATATAATAATATTATAAATAGTCACAATAGTACTCATTATATATATATATCAATATTTAATGCAGTATTTTGAATATTTTTTACAAGTACTCTGAATACTTTATTAAGGTGTAATTACATTTTTAAAAATAATATCATTATTTATTCGCCAGTATAAATTGTATTTGTGTGTATAAGTACATATTATTTTATAGTATTATATACCTATAGTATTTATAGTATTATATATTATCTTTATATTTCGTTTTCAAGTATATATAGCGAGATAGTAGTGTTATTTTCCATCTTAAAATTTGTTGATTTAAATAACAATAATTTTTATTGATGACATAAATAGTTTGAATATATTATTATTTTAAAATAATTTAGTAATTATACAGTAGTTGACGATATGATATTTAATATAGGTATATAATACTGATTATTACAAAAAAATGTCTGCTCACTTATTAATTAAATGAAAAAAGCAATATTAAATTTCAATATAAAAATATGGATATCATTTATAGTTATCAATTGTGTTATATTCAAACACATATATATTTACACACAAAAAAAAATTATTAAATATAATAATATTATAAAGGAATTTGGAATACATTTTGTAAAGTATTTCAAATACTTAGGGAATACTATAATCATAAAGTATTCGAATACATATATTCTGAATAATTTTTTAGGGAGTATTCGGAATATATATTCGAATTTTGCACAAGTCTGACTGATGGGTTGGGTAGAAATTGACTTAAAGGTGATAAGCAAATTTTGAGTAATAGATTGCATTTTAGGCACTTTTACCTGTTGATACTATTCAGTATTCTAACTATCACATATAATATTTAGGTACTTCACCAACTTTAAACATATCATACCGACTTTATTTATTATGCAGTCTATATAACTATAAGTTATAACCTTTGAATATATACCATATGAGTAGGAATAAGCAATATTACATTGATTATTGAGTAATGAGTACCTACATATAATCATTGTAAGAATAACTGTCAATTATACCAGTCGGAGTAAGAACGAAACTATGTAAAGGTATATTTTTAAATATCACCATGAAATATTTTTGGATTCTATAAAACGTAACCTTTATTACTTCTGTGTTCTCGTTAGATAGTATTAGGATTTGGTTAGCACTAATGTTATCGCTAATACTTCATAATATTTATAATACATTGCGAAAATCTCAAAATTCTAATGACAGTATATATGACACAAAATACGTCATATATAGTATCAAATATTTACGAAATAAAAAACTGAACGACGTTTGCATAGTGCATATAGTTGTATATACAGATACAGTACGTATATTGTATATAATATATGTATATAGGTAGGTACTGCACATAGGCACACCGTGTTTCAATAATTAATATAATATATAATATTATAATTATAAATACACACTTTTTATAAGAAATATCGCGTATTATAATTACGTATGGTCGAAATCGTTTTTGATGAGGTAAGGACTATTTAGAAGAATGCAGTAGGTAGTAAACTAAAATATACTAAGATAAAATGACGAAGGACAATATACCAATACGATTTCAATCGACCGACGACCACATTTTATATTATATATGACATTTACCAATATTCGTACTCTGTTGGAGTAGGACATCTAGGTATTTCTTCAATAATCCTAAATACTGGATCTTACTGTTATAGTATCTACTATATATAATATCCTATTAAATACTTTTGAGCTGTTCCGTACATTAAACGCGAAAAGACTTTTCTCTCTGTATAATATAAGTATACCTACTATATAATATTATTATATAATAAATAAGTCTCGGACGATTCGTTTGGAAACGTTTTGCGGTAGATTCGGAAGTAATTGTCTTTTCTGTCGTCGGAGAACGATTTATTTATTTATTTATTTTTTTTTTTTTTTGGTGCCCTCAGGACTACAAACCGGAGCTCCCCCCCTCACCCGGGATATAATATATATTGTGTGATATATAATGATGTTTTGGCGTGAAACAATAATAATAACCACCGGAATCCAATAAGGACGACGTTGCCTTTCACGTCAAATCCTATACATAACAATAAGGAAGTTGGCCTAAAGGCACGTGGAGGGGTCGATGACGGTGGCAGGGATGTGAAGGGACGGAAAGCGTTTAAAAACGTATCTCGGTCTATATATATATATATATATATAATAATATGTACTTCCTCGTCGAAAGTGTATTTGCATAATGTGCAGCCGGATTGGCCACGACGTTGATGGGATTCTGGCCGTGACTAGGAAAACCACCTTCGATGGGGGAGGGAGTCGTAAGTTATCGGGTGGGCGGGTCCGAGTCGACCAGGCGCATGGATGTAAAACATTATCCATAGGTAACGAACGGCCGCCGTTCATTGTTATTGTAATAATAATCTCGTCGGAAAAACGAATTTCGTACAATTTCAGTATTTTTTATGCAGCGCACAAACGGACGGGAACAATTCGCTACCTATAATATTATACTAACCTCCCGGTTAACTTTTTCACTGAATTATGTTTACACATTTTTTTTTTGAAGAAAAAAAAATTCCTTCTTTAAACCTATAAAGTATCGACAATTTTAAATGGGTCAATAATAATAGTCGTAAATTATTATTGAGAATTAAACGCGACTGCTGCAGATGTATCGGATTTTTTAAACCTATTTATCGATTATTTTAAAATTTTAATTATTTTTAACTACTCGAATAACAATCATTGGTATTATTCATAAAATAGTGGAAAAATTGTGTTTTTTACCTATACAATCTATATAAATATTTACAAATAGGTACATAATTATTTAAGTTTTATAAGCAAATAGGTAAATAACGATATTTTTCCATTATTTTATGTACCTACTTATCAATGATTGAATGATAATTGTTTTAATTGTAGTAGTAGTATTAAATTAATCAAAAAGAAGGAGTGCACCGATCTTTATAAGCATAAGCTTACCCGGTCGCTGGTAACAAATTTCTTCTAGTTGGTACTTTAGAGAGGTCTTTTTTCAATTTTCTTATAACAGTTATTTAATGCGGAAGGAAAAGCTACCAAAAACTGACGAAAAAACGGCAAAACTGCGATTTCGTCAAATCGAGATTTTTAATTTGTTCATAATTTCAAAAACAATGACTTTAAAATCTTGAAATTTATATTGAATATTTAATTTAGTAATATATTTACGTCGATTAAAATTTTTTTTTTGCAATTTTAGGCTATTTATAAACATTATATACCATAGAAAATTTGTAATTACAATCAAAAATTCTCGAAAATCCATGGTTATGATTTTTTTTTTTTTTTATAGTCGTTTAAATTTTTTCAACAAAATTATCAATTTTGAGATATTTAGGTCCAAATTGTTGGTGAAATGAGATTTTAAGACTTGAAAAAAATTAATATAATGTTAATCGTGCATTACTTTAACTAAATTTAAAAAATCTACGTGAAAAAGTATTTTAGTATTTTTATTTTTTTAAGTCTATACGCGTTTTGCGCATGTGCCATAGTAACTTTTCACCTATGAAATTGTTGCTGTACCAAAAAAGGCGGGAACAAATTTTGGTTTTGTATTTTTTGCTATTATATAATACAATATAATAGACTTATTACTCAATATAAATGTTATACCTACTCACTCATATAATTATAACATATTTATAGACTATAATAAAGTATAGTTGGCCAAGTACCTATATAGGAGTGATAGTTGAAACAGTATCCTCAAGCCATAGCACCTTAAATGCAATCTAGTTCTCAAAATACGCTTATCACTTTTTGGTCAATTGTCTCCTACCACTATCATGGATTGAATAATTAAGTAATATTAGTACTTAGTAGTGTACAGATTCTGTTGTCTTTATTTAAATTATTGTATACTGTTAAGTTATTCGTAAATATTTTTGAAATTAAATTGCTTATTAATGTTATATATATATATATAAATAAATTTGAAACATTTAATTTAGTTTTCAGTTTAAAAATCACCCATCTCAAATCTATAGCTAATATATAAATGTATATTGTAAAAAACTACATGAGTAGATATTATGTAGTTACCCTTGTTACATACATTGTTACATCGATTTGGAAAAAGTTTAGCTAAGCCTATTTTTAACCAAATATTTAAAATACCTTCCTATGTTATAAGAACACTTAATAATTGATACAAATTGTGTGATAATGCAGTAATATATTTAATGGTATTGAATTATTTCTTATCACATTCTTAATAGTTCCATGGATTTATTTTCTTTTTTCTTTACATATAAGTTACCTATATAATATTCAATCATAAGCTTGTTATGTATCTGTTACTATTGCACCAAAAAGTAATAAGTTTTTTGTACACATTTTATCGATGAAATTAATTTACTTTAAGATCTAATATATGGTACATATATTTATATACCTATAACATAATTATGTTTCATTTTATAAGTTTAGTATATCAAATGTTGATTAAATTTAAAGGATCTTCTAATACAAGGCAATTATATAATACATTTAATATAAAACGGTCCG
Source organism: Pemphigus obesinymphae (assembly GCA_025469235.1). NCBI lineage: Eukaryota > Metazoa > Arthropoda > Insecta > Hemiptera > Aphididae > Pemphigus > Pemphigus obesinymphae. The sequence goes on along the minus strand of JAIPRL010003771.1, from coordinate 38,957 downwards.
TAAAAGTATGGATTTATAGTATATACCTATAAAAATGATGGATTTTTACATTGGTACATATATATGCATATTGCAAGAAATTTACATATATTATTCCTTAATGTTTTATAAAGACCATTTGTTTTAGTTAAACATCTAATAAGACATTCAGTTTAGTGTGTTATAAATATTAAATAATTTTAAACCACTGGTAATTATATTTATATAGGTATATATATATCATATATACTATGTTTCATTTTATATAGTTTGTCGAATGTTGAATACATTAAAGGAATATTATTATTTCCAATCATGGAAATTCTATTTAATATAAAACCTTTCTTCAAAGTACCCATAAATATATAATGTATACCTATAAAAAAAAAATATATATATACAAATTATAATATTCGCCAACTTGTAAATTTACCAAATATTATTTGATATTGTATGATTATTATTTTAACTTTGTTTTACTATACTATATAATTGTTTGATTATGTTACTATTATATAGAGAATTTTAATATACAACAATTAAGTCAAAAAATTCTTACAATATTTGGTTACCTAGTTTTAAAAAGCCAAAATAATAACTAAACTTTAAATAAAATATAGTAAATGTATATTTGACAGTAACGCAATTATGTACTTGAATTAAATTAAGCTATTCTAAATAAGTACTTATTATATTTTATAATGTAGAGAAGTTCACATTAAATAAAATTTTTTTCTATGATTATTCTTTTGATATAATGTTAAACATACTAAACAATATCATTAGTATTAATAGTTAGGTATGTATAGTACACCGAAGTTGTGCTCAGAATCGTTTTTTTCTAATACATTCACTAAGAGTATCCTATTTAATAAACGAAGTGCTTCCATCACTACGTGCGAAGTACACTCTTTCTTTCTATATTATATCTCTATATATATTTTAATGGTTTATATATATTATAAGTAGGTAGGTATTAGATTTTTATACATAAATATATAGATACCTTTTAATCTCGTTGTATCTGTTCATCTGTTTGTCTGTCCTATCCTTATCGATTCGTTATCGTAATTACCAGTAGGTATTTAGTACATTATAATTTATTGATAGGTACTAAAGAGATTGTTGATTTGAAAAATTATCAACCTTACAATATTAGTTACATTGATACATAAACTGATAATTAATATTAAAAAGTATAGTATCATCCAGTCATCAAAATATCGAAAAAAATAGAAGTGTAAAATTATTTAATTTAAACAATATATTATTCTTTGTAGTAAATATATTATTATTTATACATTGATTTAATATTTTTAATAAGTAATTAATAGATCCACTCATCCATTAGTCATTTTTATTTAGCGAAAGAAATTTTACCATCATTTTTAAAACTCCAAAATATCATACTCATGTAATTTTCTGAATTAACTATACATATTACTCTGTCCTTCTAAATAATCAATTAAGATATTGCATATTTTATTTATCTATAAAATAATATGTTTTATTATTACTATTTTTTAGAAAATTAAATATTAAAAAAATCCAACTAAAATTATAAGAAACTGATGTTGTTTTGGACTAGTATATTATGTAATTTACTACTCAATTTATAGTTGGTGTATTTTTCGTTTAATTTGGAAATAATCTAAATCAATTACTACCTATTAGTTAAAATAAACCTCATATACATACTACTACTACCCATAATCATACCTACAATATACCTATCAAATCATATGAAATAATATTTATTTATAAATATTTTCACTGAGTATAGATGTAATCCAAGATATATAGGTACGCACTACATAATTGATTATAATTATAAATATATATTTAATGGCACTATAATGTAATTCATTAATATTTTATCATTTAAATTTTTCTAATTAGAAACTTAACTGTAATCTGAAATGTAATAAATATAATTTGGATTTTTATCTGATATTCATTTTTGGGTTACAACTAATCAAAAAGTATTTAATATTTTGATTTATACTTCTGTTTCATTCGCCTGAGTTAAATAAAATAATTATTCTTTGAACTAAGGTTATATATTACTTAACTTTGATAAACTTTCAACTTGAATATTATTTAAATTAAAATGGTTTTCGTGAAAATAGATTTTAAATGATAATTAAAATGCAGTTCTTGTATAACACCGTTTAATCTTAGGAGAGACCAATAAAAAACCCGTTAAACAGAAAATTGTTTCGGCACGTGACGCATAGAATTTAAAGGCATTTTATGTATTCATCTCGAATTCCTTGTGTTAATATCTTCCTGTTATGCTTATCTTTAAATAAGAAAAATAATCTTTTATGAATTTATTTTCGTTAGAAGTCTCAACTTTTTTACGGCTAAAATTCGCAGAGTAAATTGCCAATTTGGTTTTTTTATACATACGTTAGCATTTCTAAAGTGAACTTTCTTCTTTCGACTTTTTCAATGAAACGTTTTAGTATACGATACTGTTTTAAAATAATGTATGTAATCGACCATGTAACGTATATATACATTAATTTGTATTATTTCATGTTTATACATTAATGTAATTTCATATTAAAACATAGACTCATAGTATTAATAATGTAACATTGTAATGTTTTAACATTGATATAAAAATAAATAAATTACGTCACACAACTATTTTTAATACAGCATATTATATTATATTACGAGTAAGAAGATGCCACACATACGAATATAATAACAATTTTACAAAAATCAATTGTTCTCAGGCTTTAGTTGTAGTTAATAAACGAAATTTTTACACAATATAGTGGATAAAATTATCTATGTTCTACAATGATACTTTTAATAAATATACAAAATGTTAAAAAAAAGTTACTAATTTTTTTTAAAAACCATATATTTTTAATTTTTTCTTATTTCATAACATTGAAATGTTTTATTTATGTTATCGAAAAATGAACGACTGTATAAATATGCAATCAATATTGTTCAATAATTTGGTTATTTTGTTATGACTATATACTCATACAGCCGAACAAGGAAATAACACATTTCTTGTAAAACGATTTTGTTAATAAATATGGTAATTACACAAATATAAAAAGTATTACTTACATGGAACTATTTTAAAATGTACCTACCTACTTTAATATTTTTTTAAATATCTTAAAAATTGCCTGTACTGACTCCTTAAAAATTGGATGTATAGAGAATATTCAATATTAAATAATTATATATCATATTTCTTAATACTATATTTATATATTTAACATTACTTTAAATCTGAATAAAATTTTATTTTGTGTTGTATTTGTACTCTTTTATAGGTACTAGCCTATAAATAAAAAGAATGTAGATACTACTGAATAAATCAAAAAATGATTTACCTCTTTAATACCTACCTATTATTATAAGTATCTGAGATTTAAAAAAAAATACACTTCAGAATGATACCTCGTTAGATACTTTTCTCAAAATCTAAAATGATTTTTTTGTAACTTAATTTTGTATGTATGTACCCTAATTTCTTATTTTTAGATCCACCCCTGACGCCAATATATAACATGCCTACTTATAATGTCTTATATATACATTTTTTAATCAGTGCTTGGAAGGAACGTGAACAAAAAAACTCGTTCTATTGATTTCGTTCAATTTTCAGGAACGTATTAGTTAACGAAGTTCATTTTCTGCGCAAAGGAATGTATTGAAATTTTGTTCATTTTTAGGAAGAACATGAACGTTTATTTTCTTTTCTTTTTCTATTCCTTTTATTTTTAATATAATTTAATATATATAATAATAAATAATTTATATAATATATATAGACATATAATTAAAGAATTTTTAGAATTTATTGGAAAAATTTATATAATTTTTCTTCAGAAATGTATTGAACAATACAATTAAACCTGTAGGTATGCGATAATATTAAATACATGATAATATAATAAATATATGATAATGTTTTGAAAATTATATTTTAAAAACTGTTCAGATAAAGATGGTGGAATTTAGTTATCAGTCCTCGGACAGAATAATGTGTTATTATTATTTTAGATTTTTATTTTTATTTTTATCACGTCAATATTATAGTACTACAGTAAACATTTTGTATAAATTTCAAGTCTCTGACTTTGTAATTTATAATAAGTTTTGGTTATTTTTGGTAATTTTGTGTTATACATGAGAAAATTACTGAGAAAATCTAAAAATGATCTCTTTAAATAATCAACTAAATTTTAACCAATTTTAACTAATTACTAGAATCTACTGATTCAATAACTAGATTCAAAAAAAAGTTTTACTCCAACATACATTATTGTTAAACTATGTATTGGTTCTCGCTTCTCTCAAAATCTAAGACGTTTAGATTACCAAAATCGTAAATTATTTTATTTCATCCCTACATATTTTTAAAAATTTAAAAATTATCAAGGAACGAAAAATGTTCCTTTTTGGGAAGAAGAAAGGAATTAGTTCCTTTCTTCTAGTCTGGAACAAAAAAGTATTTAGTTCCTTTTTATATAAAAGAATATATAAACGTGAACTAATTCCTTTTTTAAAACAGCTTTTTAAGCACTGGTATTAACTCATATATATATATATAAAAATTTATAAATAGTATTTTATTTATAAATGTTAATCCAATGATAATATTTATTCTATTATTTTAATGCTTCTATAAAACATTCTTATTCATAATACTAATAGTACCTATATCATGAAATAATTATAAATGTTATTGAATCTGTTATGATTTATCGATATCTATTTAATCTTTATTTAATATCTTATTGATTCTAACAGTTATTTAAATTTAAAATATACAATATACATATCTATTATAATTTATATTTTATAAGGTAAAACACATAAATAACGTATTTTTAAACACCGAACGGTCTCAGATAAAAAAATGAGAATGCATATAATAATAGTAAAATATATATATCTTCGTATTCACCTGCATATTTTAGCCTCGGATGAATTTCTTAAACAAAAGCCATAAATTATTCGCGAATCCGATTATCAAAAAATGATTCAGTTGTTGGAAAGTTAATTTACGACGTATCCCACCGTATCACTATGGATTTATATATAATTTTAGCGCGAAAACGACACACGAGAGAGGTAATGATCCGGAGAGGGGAGGAGGACGAGAGAGTATGCGCTATTTGCATAAGTGATATTCGTTGGTTTTAATTGGACTGAAGATAACGCGGTTTATACGACCGTGTAAGAGACTTGTTCCTCAGGGTTTATCTCATCAGACGAAGACATTTACATAGGGACCTAAAAGACTGTCATCTTGGAAAAGGAAGGCACACGATGTCTTTTGATAGGGCGAATTTTACCACGGCTTTTACGATCGCAGCCTCACGCGCACCCTTTTCGGTTTCAATTTCGATTCATTTTAGTATTTTAGTAATGACAAATTACACCCGAGGTGAGAGGCCGTGTACGATACCAAATTTGAAGGCGACCGTTATTATTTATGCTCCTTGCAGTATCTTTTGAATAAATGATTAAACTTTGTATATTATACGTTTACAGTAAATATTATATATAGGAATACATACATAAAACGGATAACCGCAAATACACTGATTGTAAATGTTTTTCATAAAAACAACGGATTTTTATTATTCTATCTCATAAACCTCGTCTTTGTGGACTTTTTACTTGTTATCATAAAGTTGTATCCTAAGGAGCTAGTGGTTTTACAATAATGATGTTTTTTTTTCAATTTTCTATTTAAAATCGATTAAAATTCAACAAATTTTCGACCAGAAGATTTATTTTTATTGTCACATGCTTACTCATTTCAGGTAAAAAATTTTTATCTAGTTGGTACTTTAAAGACGTAATTTTTAAATTTTCCCAATATTTCTTTTAATGCGTAAGAAAAAACTACCATCAAAACATGATATGAAACGGCAAAAATACGATTTCGTCAAATCCAGATTTCTAATTTCTTCGTAATTTGGAAACTAATAATTTAAAAATCTTGAAATTTACAATGAATATATTATAATTTTTATAATTTTAGATTATTTTATGGGCATTTTTTGAATTTGTGGTTTTTAAGGACTAAATAGGTCATTTTGGGTTTTAGGATCTGAAAATTGTACAAGGGCGAATGTACATTATTCTAATATTATATTAAATTCAAATCTCGAAAATCCATTGTCATATATTTATTGATAGCCGTTTTAAATAATTTGTCAATGTGATAAATATTGAGATATTCAAGTATTTATGTTATAAAAGTTTGTTCTTACAGTTAACACATACTGAATGTCCAAACATATATTATCATATATTCAAATATATATAGGTATATTAATTAACAGTGATTATCATACTTGCACCAAAGCTTCAGTCAAAATCATTTTTTTCGATTACAATAAGTTATCATTGATTTCAAATGCAATACATGCACCAAGATTATCCTGTGGATAGTGCTTCCATGTATACTAACATCCGACGAGCAAAGTGCTTCCACCCCCTACTGGACCTGTTTTTAATATTTAATACATATACTTAACGCCAAGAATACCTAGAAATTATGATTGTTTATGAAAATATTAGCAAATTCATAATGGTGTGTACCACGACAAAATCATGAAAGAAGTTTTAGATAATAAATAATACGTCGTTGATAGTATATATTTTTTATACTAGACGAATCTTTCGATTTTAGATTAATATTAGTAATAAAACATTCCTTGTTTCAATTTTTTTACCTTGTTCGTAAAAACAGATAATATATTATACCTATCCTTATATTATATTTACATCATCAAATAACAATGATATGTTACTCCCGGAAATTAAATTTACCAATGAAACATAATGAACGAAGATCTAATTTCATAACTAATAAACATATTTTTATGTTAACTACGCAGTTTGATACACTGTAATATAAGATATAATTTACAACTTATAAGTATAAATGTGCAAAAAAAGTTGCGAATTGCAAATAAGTATAATAAATAAAACTCATGTATTTATAAAAGTTTGTGAATATACAAATAAACAATTTTCTATTGGGTACCTATCAAAAATGTGTAAATTTGATGATTTTTCTTTGTCGTTTTTCTTAATACTAAATCGTGGTAATATTCATATATACTAGAATAATAAATTCAATAAAGTATAAAATATTGCACTTGCAATTTACATAATAATATAGGTACTTACTATGTTCGTTATAGAAATAACGGTAAACAAATTTGTGCACCGCAAGAAAATCACAAATAATATAAATGATTTGAATGGTTTACGAAATACGTTGTTTATTTACAACTGTATACATTATTTGAAGAATGAAATATTCCATTTGTCATCTATGTAGTATTTAACTTGTTTTTATTTCTATACATGCAAACACATTTGTTTAAATCATTTTAAACGCAAATCGTAATAATTTCGTACATTATTTCAGTATGGACCCTCCCGCTGAACTGCGTGTTGGCGAATTTAGTTTGTAATCAAGCACTTTACACTATATTTTATTTAAAATATTTTTTTCTTCGCAGAGGGGTGTGTCGATGGGAATAGTGTACACTTGCAAACAAGTTACGATTTGAATATCACCTGCCGGTCGTAAATATATTATGTATATACAATATACATATATAATATATATTATGTATACGTCATATTTATTTTATTTCGGGCTTTTACACTGATTTTTACAAAATTCTATAAATTATTATTATTATTAATTCCCCTTCTTCTCGCACAAACGCCGACGGAAACATTCGAATATTGATAAGTCAGTTTTCATTAAATAAATATAGCTATAAATAATATTGTTACACTGAATTTGTGTGTTACGAGAGAAATATAATTATACAACGTGAATACATTAGGCGAATATAGTTATTTATAACAAAATCATCAATCAAACAAAATTACTAAATAGGTACATTTTAGCTTTACAGTGCAATGTCATAATTCAATCGGGAATACTGAATATTGACATCGGCAGATCGTAGAAGACATTATAATATGAAATGTAGTAGGTACCAGTGACGTATTGCGCGTATTGGGCGGGGTATATGCCATATACTATCTTTTTAATTTTTATATAAATTATTGTGTTACTTGTTTACTAATTATTGCTAAATTCTTATATAAAGTAAGGCTGATTACGATAGAGGCGAATGGACACTGCAAACCAACCTATCGATAATTATAGTAATAATATTCATAAATAATTAGCATAGTCCACCCACCTATAATTATATTTCATGAGACATAAAGACGATTGAATCACAGTTACAGATGCAGAAGAATAGCAATTTTTACGATTTCGTGAGATTTTGTAGTGTTAGTCGGTATTTTCTCCATATCGAAAACCATAATGTTCCGTTTCATAAAAAATATTTATAATTATTTATTTAACTATGAATTCATTAAATATATGTAATATATATAAATTATTAATCGAACTTATATAAAGTATTATATAAGTCGGCATTTATTTAATAGTTGGTAATAGTAATTTGTTAGTCTGCATATTTTATTGTATATTGTTCTCATAGAGATATTTTTTCAATAGTTCTTGAATTTTTTCAAAAGTGTCTATTGTTCAATTTCGATATTTCAATGGCTATGATGAATACCTAATTGTTATTAATAATGACCCTTTTTTTTTATTTTTTTTTTTTTTTTTACTCGTCTACTTGTTACACCCCCCCCCCCCCCATCACCACCACCACAAGAAATGTACAGTATATACAGTGCGTACAGGTAATTTATACAAATAATAAGTTTGGTTTTATCGATAAAAAAATTTGTACACGATAATTGTACCATTAATATGGATATTACTTATGATGTAATATAATATATACTTATATAGGTAATAATGTTTATAATAATAAATAATAATACTAAAAGAACTTTATTTGTTATTTTATAAAATTGAATAAATGACTAGCGTCAAATTCGATGTTTGCGATACAGTAGTCGGACTTATGTATACACGTTGTATATGCATTTTGTAATGTGCACAAGATGATGGGAAGGGGTATAATTAATCATTACCCCTCTTTAAATTGACTACTGTTTATATATATAATGTTTTTAGTTACTCCGTCGACGAGAAAATTTACATAAATATGAATGGGCAAAAGGTTACGGGGTGTAAATATATAATATAATAAAATATGTGCCGGCGACTCTCACGCGTGTTGGAATATGGTACGGCCGCGCGCGAGCGTGTGTACGAAGAAACGTGACGAATTCGGGCAGAAGTTATACTTTCCCACACACGGTCGTGTCCGCGTACAAAGCGATAATCGGGCCGGCGCGGGGAGGTGGCGATTCGTAACGGGACGCCCGGCGACAAACTGCCAATATAGTACAGTAATCCGTCTCGAGTCGAATCGGCGTGCCGACCGGCCGAGCAACAACGGCGTCAAAAACCGTCGCATGACCATTACTGTCGACGGGCTCTGAAAACGCGTGTTTTTTTTTAGGGGGGGGGGATCTAGGAAATTTAAAAAATATATTATAATATATACCCGTAGTAAATAACGTTTTAGTAAAATATTGTACATATTATTATGATAAAATTATAAAGTTAGAATCTTGCATATTATATATACGTGTACTACCACACTTCATATACGCTATTCATTTTATAATAAAACTAAATTATGTATATAATTGTATTTTTTTTATATTGTATATATTATGTATAATATGTTCAAGTATTACGTCAGCACATTTTTGGCCTTATTAGACACCCTCCTCCTCCTATTATCAGCAATTGTCCGACCCCCCCCTACTTTATTGCGTCAGTATATACCCGACGATCCCCCCTCCCACTATTAAAAAAAAAAATGAAAAATTTTCCAAATTTTATATGAATTAATTAAAAATAAATGAAAAATTTTGTAAATTAAAATTACATTTATATACCTACATATTTTGATTTGTTTTTTTGTATTACTGCCTACGTCAGCATGGTTCAACCCCCTCTCATCCCCTTATCGGAAAATGTAAGCATACGGCAGATCCCCCCTCTCCCTAGGCACTTACGTAATACTTGAACGCCCCCATACCAAAAATAGTTTTGAATAAAGTTACATTTGTTAAGTACATATAGGTACTTTCTCTTCTACAGTTATCGTCGATTAGAATATTATAATAGTTGTGACATTGAAAAACAAATTCAGTTTGTTTTCATATATTTAACAATTTAAATTCGAAATAATTAATAATATAATATGAGTACTCGTACTATAATGCACTCTTCGTCTCATAAGTCTACCACTGACTAATATAATATTAAGTATAGGTCCTTATAATCTTTTTCTTCTTATTCTTCTCGTCCAACTATTTGAGTCCGTCATCGTAGTCCTCAACTTCCATAGAACTCAGTCTCCCGCCCTTTTCATATCATTCTCTATTACACTCCTCCCCTTCTTATATCTTTCTCTATTACACCCCCCCCCCAACCATTTCGTTTTTGGTCCTCCTCTTCCTCTCTTTCCTATATATATTATCTTTACTACTCTTACTATTTCTGTCTCTTCCCTCTTTAAAGCATGCACTAGCCATCTCAAACTATTTTCATTCATTTTGTCTACTATTGGAACCACTCCTAAACTACCTAAAAAGAGTACTAGGGGTATTACTCTTATATATTAATTTTGTTATTTTATTCTATATAGTTACTCCCCTTGTCCGTCTTAACATTCTCATATCTGCCATACTCATACTAAGTTCTATTTTCCAATCAACTACCAATACTCCAAGCCGCATATCATTGTAGGCCTCACTATACGGTTTTGTAAATTTGCCTTTTAACCTAATTGGGATTCTTCTGTCATACAAAATACCTGACGCTACACTCCACTTAACTTAATACTATGTTTAATATCTTCTTCAAAACCACCATACTTCTGTAGTATAGTATAGGGCTTATATGTAGGAATTATGACTTGGAACAATATTATCATTTTAAAAATATTAAGTTCAATTTTAAATGAAAAACTAACTTATTTCTGCATAAAAATACAATAATATCAAACGTTCAAAAAGGTGTGAAAACACTTAAAAATTTGATAAAAATGTTAAGCAAACATTTAAAAAACGTGTAAATAGATATTTGGAACTAAAAATATTAAAAATTAATTTGAAAAAAAAATACATTTAAGAGTAATCCAGCGCAATGTAGGTATTTCACAATATATTATACACTACACTTTTCGATTTCATTCTATAACAAGTATATAAAAGTATAGTATACACAATAATATTAATCCCTACTACTATAACTAATATAACTACTACCACTAACTACGACAATGATATGGGAACAATGTTGTTATTGATATTTATGACTTTCCTCTCTCTATGTATGGTCGAGAGCGATGCGCGGGGCCGAGGGTCGAATAAAACGATTCCGAGGGGTGACGTGTGCGTGAGGAAAGGATTAACCGTTTAATAGTGCAAACAAAGGCGATATACGGATGTGGTCGTACGCGGTTGACTATGGTATACTGTGGTAAATATAATATATACGATCCTACTATACAATGTGAATAGTGCCAAACGTTTTCTATTATTTTTATAATCGACGGTGAAACTGCACGACACACAAATATGATATGATAACTGTACATTCGTTATTCTATTGTATATTATACATGTGCAGGCTTAAAAAATTTTGACATGTACCCTTATCATTATATAATATATAATAACAAAATCATCGTTCCATACATTATATATAGGTATATATGTATATATAGAATTCAGACTTATTTTTCGACAAGTAAGACAACAACTTTTCAAAATGCAATATTGTAAAAAAAAAATATAAAATATAAAAAATATAATATAAAATAATAGATTCGAACGTACCTACGTTTTTATAGAAGACGGGATCCAAAAAAAATATATATATATCATAAAAATAAGTTATTCCTAAGTGTAGTAATAAAAACATAGAAAAAACAAATGTTTTTAGTTCATGGATTATATTCATATCAATACGTCTTTTTCGTTTCTATAAATAAGAATTTACGGATTTAAAAATATTTTAAAATATTTTAAAAATTATTTGCAACTGATCAGTTCCATGTGTTATTATTTTAATATTTATATGTTTGTTTAAAAATACATAACTATACTACGCTCTACATATATTTATAGGTCTTTCAATAATTCATTCAAACGGAAGGTGTTAAATAATTTAAATAAAAAGCATCTTAACTGTGCTTCCCCAAAAATATTTTTTTTTTATTACTTATAGATATATAGTCCAATATTTATATTTTAAAAATGATTTATTTTATTTTTATATAAGTAGGTAGGCATATAATAATAATTTAAACTCGTTAAAAAAAATACCTTCGAGTAAGCACGGTAAAAGTCATGATCGTTCTTTTGAAATCAAAAATATGTTTCTGCAATAATATTGTGTACTGCACTGTAAATATAATAGATTAAAACTTTATTTTAAAATATAAATATAATATCTATGTGTTTATAAATACACATACAATGTCCTTTTAAGAATATTCTCAAACATTTGGTTAAACAAAATTAACAATATAAAATCCATCAGTGGGGGTGGAAGCACTTCGCTCGTTGGATAGGATACTGCAAGTGATGGATGTATTGAATTTGAAAGAAATGATAAATGATTTTTTTTTGTAATTATTGTCCGTTATTTTCAATCATTTTTCTTTATTATTGATTGTTATAAACAATCAATGATTTTACACTTAAAATCTACTGAACAAATTGAAAATTTTCCTTTTTAAAATTCCAAATACAAATTTCCTACGAGAAAGTTTTTTACCGAAAAATCCTACATGACTCCTTTTAACAAAAATGTGTAAACATATGCATAAAAAATAAACCAAATTCCAAAATGTCATAAAAGTCAACAAATTTTGATATTATAACTACTTTATACTAATAACTATTAGTATACATTTCAAAATTCTGGTATTAAAATTTTCCAATTGATAAAAATGTCGTTAATTTTCCTTTTTTAAATACCTATATCAATTAGAAAAATATTTTCTATCAAAAACTTATATACCTGAAAACTCTTACTTTTTACTTCTTCTACCCGAAAAATTATATAGATACATGCATAAAAAAAAATATTATAAGCACTACCTACTTCATTGTAAAACCAACACGCTACGCTTAAAACTTAGATAATATTATTATAGTATTATTTATGGCTCAGAATCTGAAAAAAAAAATAAACTATTTTATATCATATTAGGTACTTGTATTATATTATATATTATATCATATATTATTAAATCATTTTTCAGTATAGGTAATATGTTTTTTGGTAAAAAAATCAATGGTTCTATAAACCAATTGTTAAGAATATTAATTTTAATATAGATATGATGGTCATTTTTATTTAAATGGCCGCGGCCGAAGGACATTATTTTAATATTACTTTTTATAGTTTACATTAGGTACCAAAAATTATTTATTTTGACGACCCTCCCATAGTTCCATCAAACGTTCAAACTGTACCTATACTGATAAATAAATATATCATATATTTTAATAGACCAGTGACGTATTTTCAACATTTTTTCTGGGGGATCGTTCATAAAATATTGAAAACCAATAATATATATAACTATTCCATATTTTACTATTTTTAGGGATAAAATCACTCAGTTTATAGACAACGAACTGTTGTTTGACTATTGGTAAAGGAGGGGGGAGGTTCCGTGGTTCGTGCCCTATTACTAAAAATAATACTTATTCAAAATATTTTATTAGAATTTTGAACTTTTCGAAATTAAATTAAATGCACTGAATTTTGATATTTTTAGAATAGTTTTGTAAAATATTTTGCGTCACATGGAAAAAATTTGATCATTAAGCATGAATAAAAATGAGTGACAAAATAACTTTTTTAATATTGTATATTTTTCTAATTTTTAACAGTAATATAAAAAAACTAGTACAATGCCGAAGTGATTGTTTTTATTTTTAGATTATTTTAAGATATATATTTAAAAACTAGGAATATTTTTGTTTAATATTTAGGCGTAAGTTTACCTGACGAGAAAATAAAAAACAGACTACAGGATAGAGCCCCATACCTCTTTGTATTATTGTGTAATTCCGATATTTTCGCCTAAAGGACCAATAATAACTGGGATAAAATTGTGGAAATTTAGAAATTCAGATTTAAAATCTGAAAACAGATTTCAATTTGTCTGATTTGATTTTATCTGATTTTAGATTGAACTAAATGTTTAAAAATTTGGATTTTTAATGACAAATTACATAGCCCCCCCCCCCCCAAAAAAAAATAAATAAAAATAAAAAGATTTGATTGATATCTAAAAGAAAAATTGACGAATTCAAAATAGCTTTTAGAATATTGAAATTTAATTTTTCAAATCCCACAATTTTATTCCATTTTTAGGTCAATTTTACGTTTGTGTTGGGACTCCTTAACAGTAAACGTAAATTTTATCTATAAACATTATCTAGTGAAATACAAAAAAGGTCATCCACATACATATGGCGGAAGTTTTTCCTTCGTCCCGCCATCGGTCTTTAGACAGGATAATGTATTATTATTATTTTAAAATTGAAAGTAGAAATAAATGATTGCATTCGAAAGAGATTTTTGAGCCAAGTTTGATATAATAATATAATTTATAAAAACATTATGATCTTAGAAAACCAATACATCCCTCGCTTCGCTCAAAATCAAATAGGATATATACCTACATATATTTTATACCTGTATATAAGTATATAGAATGAACATTATTCTCCCTCGAAACTTCCTTTTTTAAAAACTTGAGTAAATAAAAAAATAACACTTTTAAACCAATTGCTTCATTTTATGACTATTATTTTTTCCTTTTTTCAACAAAACGATATAATAATAATTAGACGACTGACTGATCATCATCAGATCGAGGTTTGCGTCTGGGAACCGCGCCATGGCTACCGTGAAAATGACTCCCTCGTTTCGCGCTTGCATAAAAACGAAAATTACAAATCCAGAATTCCCTAACCCTAAAAAAAAAATAAAATAAAAAAAATAAAACGTTTTTGGACGGAGTAAATTTAAAATATTCGTGACTGTGTCGTGCGGTATATAATCGTTCCGGTAGGTTAAGCCGGCGAAACTTTTTTGGACCACCACTTTCCGAGGCATGTCAATTTTATCGCAAAAACGATATTTTAAAAGCGTAGTTTTCGACTACCTGAGCCTAATAACAATAATAATTAATAATAATCACCGTCACCTTCATCATAGCGAACACCGGTGTGTTTTCGATAATACTAATACAACTGTGAACAACAAATGGATTACGATCATAATCGCAGGTTGCTGCTCCAACGGGTTTTAATTAAAACCTCTCTAAACGATGTTTTTCTCCCACGGGCTCGATGATGATAATAATATTGTAATTTATATAGCCTCGTTTACGGTTTTCGGTGCATCCAACCCTGCCGTCATCACCCGTGTATATATTGTATTATAAACCGCATCGACCCCGGGCCCCGACGTCACCGACTACGCGGTAATTGTTAATTACCTCGATGAATATTATTATGTATTTACAGACCTTCGGCATGACCGACGAAAATACGTGTTTCATGATGATATCCTAAACGATTTAAACAAATTTGTTTTATAGATATAAATATGTAGAGGATGTCACTACAGATTTAAATGATGATATTTTGTGAATAAACTGAACATGTTGCCGAATATTCTATCGAGTATTCTATGTTTTGATAAGTCACATCATTTTTTCAATTTCTTATGATAATTTAATAGTTATTCCTATTTAATTATGGCCATCGCGCCATAGCTTGTAATTTTTGGAAATAAAAAAAAAAAATCCGTGTGACCCATTAAAAAGAAATATAATTTCCTGAACTTTTTTAGGATCTATAGGAACAAAAATTTTCTATGTGACACATATAAGAAAATTGTTTAATCCCATCAGAATTTGTAAAATAAATTGCATACTAGACAATATTATACAGCTGCAGTAAATAGGTCACCAGATAATCAAGGAAAACTAGTACATGAAATAAATAAAAAATAAGTTATACTTGATATTTACTGGATTTTCGATCTTATAGTACCTACCGGGACCTATACGACTAGAACAAAACTTTCAACGCGACACACATTTAGTATTAAGTACATGTTTTATTTTTAAATTGTTTTTCTTTTAGCTAACAGGCAACAATAATATTATTACTATATCGATGGTAATAGTACTTATTAGTATATTATATTGTTTAATTACTTTTTAGGTTGATATTTAAGAAAGTATAACAAATAACATGTTTATTTTAAAATAACCTAAAATGGAGTCTAAACTAAAATAAAAGGTTTGTCGAATGTAACATAATCATGTAGGTAGTAAATCAAATAAAAATTAACATTATACGTATTATTATAATCAGTAAAGGCAGAATATTTTCTATTAGGTACAAAACATTCATCATAAACTGAAGAAAAATTTAAAGAAATATTATTTATGCTTTTAAATTTCTAAAATATATTGTCACCCTATTATTGATCAATGACCATATTATTAGGTATACTAATATTGCATGTAATTAAGTACCATTTAAATTATGAACTATGTCATTGGTGAGTTATTAGTTTATTATTTATTGTCTATATATATATTTTTTTTTTCAATGTTGATATCTGCATTTAAACAATACGAATTAATAAATGATATTGTTTAACGTGATATTTGTTAAATATCGTTATACACATTTTGATTGTTCGATTTCAAAACATAGCATTTCGATCTTTTAATCTCCATTCAAATCAGGATTTAATATTTATCACGTGAAGGTTTCCGTAAAAGTAAAAATATAAAATAATAATATGCGTCTAATTATTTTTATAATATTTAAAACACTGAAGTTTATATTTCAACTGAACGCCATTGTTTTTAAGTGGTCGGCCCTCCGCAGTCCATATTCAAATGTTTACGGTCCCTCGAATTTTGTAATTTATACATATATTCGTACATACAACATAATATACATTATTACACACATATTGTATTGTACGTATACACATATATTATATTATTATAGTAAACTATAGACTGTATGCCCGTAAAAATACGAACGGTACAATTTTCGTCGACGACATAACGTTAAATGGCATATGTGTGTATGGCGTGTTATAGCAATAAAAAATAAATAATTTTCATCATTATATAGAAGTGTAATATCCAGAAAAGCACGTATAATATATGTAGTTATTTTGAACAACATAAACGAAATAAATAGCTTTTATTCGCGTGTAAAACAATCGTCATACTCAAGTTTAAAAAAAACTCAACTATAGAGAGCTCTGAAAATTGTTTTGGAAAAATAGATATAGCTAAAAATACGTAAAATCTATAGTTGGACTGGATAGATTTTATTGCTGAGAAATTTGATTTTGAACGCCTGCATAATTTTTTTTTTTTAATGCGAATAAAATAAAAACACAGTACGCATTTGAAGTTTTGAACTGTTTATTATATATAAATATATATATAATATACAGGTACATATGTGGTGTTATATTGTTGTTACAGATATTACACATAATATAGCGCTGGTATACACGCACGTTACGCCTCGAATTACGCTAAAAATGTTTACACATAAGAAAATTTAGCATTACGATTGCGATAACAATATCATAACGCTGAACGTGAAATAATTACTGATATAAAATTTTGACGGAGAAAAATTAATATTATTATATTATAGATTAGCAGTTTGTCGGATTATACGACCGCGAAGTTGCCTACGCCCGACGGACGGGAACGCTAGGTACCTATTACAAGTCGGCCGACGAAAAACGATTTTTATTTCCTCCTTAGCATTTTTTAAAAGTGTACAGTCTTCACGAATATAATATCAAATATGTACTCGGATATATATAATATTATTACAAATCCGTATTGAACTCTTTTCCCGTACGGTTAAATAATATTATGGTACTTACCGTGACGGCCGACGTTCGGCAACAAGATTGACAAATTGCTCGTCGCACGCGCACACGTGCCGGACACGCGTGCCAAATCGGTTACGCCTGCGCCGACGTCGGGTCGTCGTCGCTATAATATTAATTATCAGCACGCGGGAGATATGCGCGACGGACATCGTATCGGTATATTATTTACCACGGCGATACAAACTGTCCAACTATATATTACAATCTATATATATATATATATATATATTATATATATAGGCTACAGTAGATAAAATCATCTAGGACATATAAATGGACTTCGGGGTAGAAATTAGGACTCGGAAGCAGAGACGCGTGGAAGTTAATGAAAAAAAAAAAAATCGACTCTAATGAGTTAAGTATTGAATTAACCTAAAAATATTTCCGTTAAAAAGACAAGGTGACGAGAAATAATTTACAACTCTTTCAACTGTTAAAAATTATTGTTTAAATGAAAAAAAAAACATTAACTATGACGCCTAACTCGCAATTAAAATGAAATTTATTTTTACTTGTATTATCCAATAAACGAATTAAGATTCGAATCTTTAAAATTAGGTACACAAAAAAATTCAATTCCACATTTTGCGTTTTTAAATATTAAATATAATATCCGTTTATTAACGATTCATTGTAATATTTTTGAATTTCAATCGAAATATGTATTAGATAACGAACTCACGAATATTACGTTTCATTCCCAATGTGTCAACTTAGTTGAGTTAAAAAGCTTAGAAAATAATAACTGTTTAATTTAACGTTAACTTATAGTGTCTAATATCTATAGGTATATAATATAATATTATTGCACGAGTATATATTATTTTCTAATTATAATTTATATAACCAGAAGCACCAATAGATTATTTTTCTAATATCCTTTTTGGAATGAAAATTTTCTAATTACTTAGACTAAATCCAATTTATTTTCAAAATCCCCGTTTTAATAAATACCATCTTATTAGAATTTTAAATTTACATTTTAATCTGAAAATAATTATTTTCAAGAAAATAAATAGTTCTATAATGATATCTATCGTATAAAATATATTGCAAAATAATTAAAAATACGAACTCTTTAACAATTTAAAAACCTACTATCGGTGGAATCTTTTTGTTCTAAATCATCTTTAAATATGCTATAAATAAAATAGATGTGTGTAATAGTATATATTATATAGTTTAGATAGATATAGGTACTAACTAATATACTATATTCCGAGAAGTGCTACGTAAAGTAAATATATTTTACCTACTTTATTTTTAATATATAATATAGTGTCGTATAGGTTACACATAATTACCTATCTTGCAATATTATATTTAGGAACTATATTTTATATTTTAGTGGCATTTATTTTAAATAAGTATAAGTGTGAATTTTTTTTTTAAAATCAAATTATTAATTTAGTAATTAAAAAAAAACGACAAAATAAGTAAGTACCTATATATGGGTATAGAGTTCATATTTTATTATTTAATGTTCCCAAATATAAGTTGTATACAAAATATAGATAGGTACCATCAGTACAATAAATTAAAATTGTACACAAAATATATACCTATATTACATAATATAGATACATAGACGAATAATGAGAAATGGCCAAATTATACATTGCTTGTAGGTATAACACAAAATCACCATTACCCTATTTGTATCGTTTTATCCATTATTATAACATTTAATACATAAATAGGTACATGCCTATAATAAGTACTTATTAAATTACATACGAATAATATTAAGTTATAAGCTAAATATTTCAAATATGTATTAAATTTGTTGGAATACATTTTTTAGTTCATAAAATTACGTTATTTATTATATTTATTTAGACCGTTATAGTTAGTATTTTGTCAGGTGTTATTTGGATGAAAGACGCTTAAAGAATCCCCAAAGGGTCATAAAAATAGCATGCAATTTACCGTATAAAAAATGGTTATTTTTTTCCACGGACAACCTCATGTCTGATCACAGCTTGAACGAACCCTGGGGACCAATCGTTTATTTGAAACCACACTAGAGAGACCAATATTTATCCCCTCCAGTAGCTATATAGTTGTACGATGCGTGTTTCTACCATAAAAGTATAGTATAGTAATCACAAATCAGTTATCTTGTATTTTAGTTTCATAATATAATATATAGTTATTGTGAGATATAAATTATTATTTACAAAAGTGATTGATTTAGTTTCCATGCTGTAAATTATTCGATAGAATACATATAAATAGTAAGATATATATACCTATATATATTTACATAAAAAAATTGCATTGTTATTTCTAACAACTAATTAAAAATTTTAAAAATACTTTATTTTAAAATTTCGATTTATTATATTAGTTTATTGTGAAAAGTTTCACAAAATAAACATTATTACTAAAAATTACCCAAGACTTTATTTTTTTAACATTTATTTATGTATATATATACTATATACTATATACTATGTAATACCTATATATATGTTAATATTTATGTGTTCTTTTGAATAATTTACAGTATAGAAACTAAATCAATCACTTTTGTAAATAATAATTATTATATATATATATTATATATAATATATATATATTATATAATATTCTGTAATAATATCAAACTACATTTAGTTAAATGAAAATATTGAACTAGTTTGGCCGTCGAACAATATCGGATATAATTTTTATGGACCTTGAATGGCTTGATTACTGTATTCAATTCGATATAAATATTAATTTTCTTTTAATATCGCAGGTCCAATATGATTGAATTGGAACAGACCGAATGGAATCTTCGTTAAACCATTTATTACCAATACAGACATACCACATTAAAATACCCAAATGCTTATCATTTAAAAATATAAACAATGTTTCGTCTTATTTGGTTAGAAGTCATCTATCGTATTTTTATCAGTTAATAAACACAACAATATTTGTAACAAACGCACGGTCGATAGCATTTGTACAAATATAACGTGAAATTATAAACAACAAAGTACAAATGTATCCAGTATAAAAACTAAGCACTCTCAAACGTTCCGCATTAGTTATTCTGTCGCTTCTTCGCCGTTTTCATTGGAAGTTTTCATATAATGAACGGCTTAAGTATACTAGTAGCAGTATTAGCAGTGACTTTTTTAACTGTTGAGGTAAGACATAATATTATACTTTAAATACCTACATTGTACGGAATAATTATTTTACTTCATATTTATGGTTTTTTTTTCTATTATCAAGGCTATAATACCAAATGAATATAATGATATTTATAAATATCCACCTTCATATTATGATTCAAAAGCATTTTATGGGCAACTTCCTTTATCTTCCAGTTTAGTTCCGTTTTCTCCATATTCTTCTTTCCCAACTTCACTGACTCCTGTCTCCCCGACTCCAGGCAACACTCCACCACAATCCTATCCACAGATGCCCTATGCCACGTGGCCCTTCTTTTCCATAGAATCCAACTCCTCGGATTCATACCCGTCTCCTTACCCTGTCCCATATGCTCTGCCACCAGCCCCTTACTCGGCACCAATTTTACCACTACCGCCTTCCTGTCAATCGTCATCATTACCTCAACCATCAATTCCTCAGCCATCAATACCTCAACCATCAATATCTCGGCCATCAATACCTAAGCCATCAATACCTCAGCCATCAATACCTCAGCCATCAATACCTCGGCCATCAATACCTCAGCCATCAATACCTCAGCCGTCAATACCTCAGCCATCAATACCTCAACCATCATTACTTCAGCCATCATCTCCATCGCCGTCTTTCATCAGATCCCCTATTAGCCCTGCAGTTATGGACCTTCTCCTCAAATATATCTCAATGATAACTCCTCAATCTGGTTCTCCCCCAGTCAATGCACACCATCCATACTTGACTTCATTAAACGTCTCACCTACGTTCCCGAAATTGATTCCTATTTCATTTAAACCAATACAATTACCCCGACCTCCGACATTGTATAAAGCTGTTTCATCGTCGGGTCAATTGCACCCTAGATCCGGATTAAGTTCATTAAACGCTAAACCCCCATTTTCCTTCCTTAACCACAGTGAACTTCCATCGCCGTACAGAAATTATTAGTAGGTAATTAGTGTGTACTTTTTATTTATTACATACAATGAACATAAAATATGTTTTTAATAAGTGTATAGTGTGAGAAATCTTAGATTTATATTTATGTATTATGTTATGATAATGCTTAAAATATACAAAGCATTGTAGTTTTAAATCAATTCAATAGGATTTAATTTAATTATTAAAAATTATATGTAAAATAAAAGTATCGTTAAATTTAAGTTAATACAAGAAAATATAAAATTATTAATTTTTATTTAAATAAAAAGTAAATCATTGATATTATTAAATATAAAATTTGTTTCATTTAAATATTTGCTTCTGGTATACAAAACGGATATGGGCAGAATAAAATCAGACCACGGGTTCTATAATGTTATATTTAACAAAAAATAATATGTTGGAAAAATGAAAAAAATTCGAGCAAATCACGTCATGGTTTCTACGATTTTCATAATCAAAAACTATTATATAGAATTATTTAAAATTAACATATTAAAATAAAATTAGTGTTTTAAATTTATATTCTATACTATAGCTGATACTGAAGCATATAACTTTTTGAGTACCTATACCTATCATTTTACTAGTATATTTCTATCACAAAATTAAATTTTTTATAATAAAAACCTTGGTTGATGTAATAATATCATAATGATATTGCTGACGGAGTGTTAAATTATACCTGCAACTGTGTATATAAATATTATTTTGATAAGAAGTACATTTTTGTTTGTCGTGGTATAATAATAAAATAGTATGAACGTGCTGTAAAAAATAATATAGTGATAACAGTTTTAGTATATAAACCTTCAAAAATAAATTTTTACACCAGTATATTAAATTTAAAATTTTTGATGAAAAGAAAAATCAATATGGCAGCTGATTTTGGAATTTCAGTGCCTTTAACAATAATGGTGTTATTAATAACGAAGGTAAGAAATAATATTTAAATAAATTAACTTCATGCCTAATTTTATTATAGTGATAACTCATAAATATTAATATTATTTTTAGTACTGATATTAAATTAATAAATATTATTAACTTTATTTTAAACTATTCATTGTATTTTGTTTTTTTTTACGTTTGAGTACAGTAATACATAATTATAATATTTTATGTAATATTATAATATAATTATTATCTATAAATTATAATATTATATATACAACTAACATACATTATAAAATATAGTATCATTAGAAAGTCGTTATAAGTATAGTTCTATTAACTTTTTTATTAAAATTTTTACTCAAATATAAGCTGATGAATATTTTAAATGGTCATTTTATTAATACCTATAATTACTAGGCATTACTTGGTATTTAATATTTATTTATAATCTTTTAAAAAAAGTATTGAAAACAGTTAATTGTGAACTAAAATTATGCAGTTTTCAGTTTCAATAGTTATAGTTTTATTAAGTACCTACCTACATTACAAAAATGTATAAAAATAATCACATTAAAACGATCAATTTTATGAATACCAGGATTCTGAATACACCATTGTTACAGATTAAAAATGTTGTCAAAATGAACACCATTCAATTCGGTCAATATTTAACCAATTTTACTTTTTAAACATTTTCACTAAAAATTGTTTAGATAAAATTTTAATTTTCGAAAAAAAAAGTTTAAAAAAAATTAGGCTCTTATTTTTGAAAAAGCATTTAAAATGTTTTCTGTAAAATCACAAAAACACATATTGTTGCTCACACGCTAAAATAAAATTAATTACCTAATTAATAAACAACTGACTTTCCAATATTAAATTCCATATACTATATAACAAACATATGAAATGAATGATATTAAAAATGTTATTTAATTATGTTTAAATAAATATTCAGTATATAACATAAATATAATTAAATTATTGTTGTATAATTTGTATCTACTAATAGTAATTATTAGTATTATGGGTTTGCTATATTAGATCAGTGATGCAGGTTTGCGCAAAATTCCTCTTTATGAACTACATGGTATGAATCCTGAATCATTGGATTTGTTACCAAATACTCAATACACTTCAGTCGTGTCCTCTTCGATATCATTACCGTACTCAATTTCTTCACCAGCCTCGTATTCATCACAGCCTTCGGTGAATTCAAATCTCTCTTCAACATCGACATCTAGTTCAGTATCACTGCCTTTATCTAATACATCTACTCCTGTAATCTCACCGTCTGAGCCCCATCCATTACGTTTATCAAGTTCAACTCCGACTTTAGTACCATCTCCTTCAACTGCATCATTACCATTTTCGAGTTCTGTACCTACTCCGTCTAGGCTGTCTACATCTGCGCCATCATTCTCAACCACTTCATCATTATCCTTTGAATATATCCCTATACATTCATCAAGATTAATTCCTACGCCAGCACCACCGTCTACACCAAATCCATTATATCTGCAGGGCTCAACTATGCCACCTCATCAGTTAACTTTACCTACTCCACTACATTTATTAAGTTCAATAAGAGTTCCGTTCTCCGCATCTTCTTCAGTACCTTTGAAATCGGATTTAGTTCCTAATTTAGATCTAACCTCTATTTCAGAATCAATTTTATATGAACTCTTATTAGAACTCTTAGACGCATCTATTGACGACACGACTTATAATATCCTGGAAGCAAACTAAAATTTAAATTATTTAATTATTATATCATAATTTAACATATTTATACATTATGCTAGGTAGGTATACAAACAAATGTAATATTATTATTCCATATAATATATTTACAACATTTGAATAACATTTTTACAATAGGTACCACTAGCTGTGTCCATTCCTCAATAATCATTTACTTTTTCGACTTATACTCGCAATTTAAATATAATTTTCTCAATAAATTTCAGAGCTTATCGCTCGTTTGATTATCCTTTTATCTACATTCTATTAAATCCATTTTAACAATATACTATGTATTATTCTACTTCAGCAACAAGTTTAACAACATTATCTATTATTAATATATCATTATATATTATAATATCTTGTCAATTTATAAATCCAAAATAAACGTGTTTGTAATAATTTGTTTTACTTTTACTTTTTATATTCTCATATTATAAATATATTTATATTTTTATATTTTTATATATTGTAATTTTTTTAAGCGATAAAAACGTAAATTTGTGTGAACATGTATATAAATTATAAACTATTATTTCAACATGTAAAAAATTCAATGTTTTATTTACATGTTTTTAATTATATCATGTAGGTATATTGTAATATATTTGATTTTTTTTTTCTTCTAATATACTTATTGTTTAGTTTATTACTATTATTATTATAGTTTTATTAATAAATAAATAAATAAATACTGTAATGACACGCCTATCGCAAATATTATAATATGATAACTGGACTTCCATTAGCATTTGAATGGGACTTGGGACGACTAACTTGTGTTCCACACTCGTAATTATCCATTTCATTATATATAAATTCCATTCAAAACGATCCATGAAATAATTATTATCAGTATGTTAATTTTAACCATTTGGACTACGTTTCCATAATATAGTATGTTTCATAAATCATAAGCCAGTTTAAATTGGGTAGGTACTCATAATATTATTTAATATATGATAATATTATTATTAAAACAATATGTAAAACTGCTGGACAAATGTAATCAAAATATATCATAATATGTAGGTAATTTCCAGTATGTACCTTAACGATCAAATAGTATATACCCATACAAATTAAAGTGACGAGTGGTTCGTATTCAAAATATATACTCGTATTATGTTTGCGTTACAATTTGGTTTTAATGTTTTATATTTAATAATATTCTTATAGCGCAATTACATAATACCTAAGCTATAAAATTATCTTAGGTGCACTAAATATATTTCTACATTGATATTCAAATATTTTTCTACGCTCTTTAAAATACAGAAAAAATGAACAAATTCTGACAATAACTACATATAATCATATAGGTATACGTATTTAGACCTAGTGACATGGGAAAATGTAAATAAATATATAGAACATTTTTTCGCCGCATAACAAAATTATAATTTATTAATTTACATATACCAAAGGCATAATTGAAATTCATCTCCTAAATATTATGTAAGTAATGTTATATATACAAGCATTGATACATATGATCAATGGTATAACTGTATAAGATAATAGGTAATAATATAACATATGGTATAGGCTTCAAATTACACATGGTCCATTTCCTTCCATATAATTTATCATATTGATTAGTGTATATAAGTACATTTTCCAATATGTACACCATACACCTGACTATTAATTGTTCAGCGTTATAAAGTACAAACAAAAAATTAATAAATTACCTTCCTAAAGTAATTTCCTGATCAAATTTGGTCCCAGAAAATGAGTGCACATTGTCTTTATATAGATATCAATTGCTTACAGAAAAATGAATAATAAATATCATTGAAAACCCACTATTTCTCTCTCGTTCGGCTCAGAGTCTAAAATAAAATACTTGGTGGGAAAACGAGAACTAACTGAATTATTTTTTTTCAATTTAAGAAACTCTGATTATTAAATGCCGTGCCAATAGTCCACGTCCGGACCATTATTAATTTTCCGAAATTATCTATAGTGACAATTGTCCGTTTTTTTCCCATGTCCATTTTCACATCTCCTGCCCCCCCCCCCCAATCTGTCTGGGAATTTCTAAATTCCGTCTGTGCGCTTGAGGCTACACATTTTAAGCTCTCCATTTATCGAACGCTTATCGGGTCTCCTCTCGGGCTCCATGACTATATTATATATATATAATATGCTTGCATTCATACGCATAAATTGTAAATCAAAACTTTAATCCATCAACAGTGTATGGACGTGCGGATAGGGGAGAAAACCACAAAGTGATGTTGGTAAAAAAATCAATCCCTGCGGATGACGATGACGGTGTGGCACGCTGTGTTGTTGGTGTAACGCAATTTTCCAAAAAAACTAATTATCCGCTACGGACTGGCATTACGATACTACCGGAATATGGTGTTGAAACGATAATATCGTTCTCGGAAATATACGAAACGAATTATTAAAAACGGTTAGAAATATCTCGCGTCGTGTATATACAACGATAATATTATATATGTATATATTATAGCAACTTATATATACAGTCTCCGGTTCCCTCCTTTTATCGTCTCCGCCACAGTTCTTCTTCCACGTCCGTCCGACACGATTTAAACGGACAATAACAATAATAATTTCCTCTCTCTCTCTCTCTCTCTATCTCTCTCTCTTTCTCCGTTTCTGTCGCTTTCTCTTTCTCGCCCATATACATTTATACACACATATATATATATAATATAATGTATTAAAATACGACCGAGCAATTTCGCGTAGAGCTCGTCGACCCGGCGGCGGCGGCGGCGCGAACAGAAGGAACGTCGCATGAGAACGGCGACAATATGATGGCCAGGCGCCCGTCTGCCGACTCCGGTCTAATATTATATTATTATACCCTTATAATCCCGTGCGCCGGTGTGTTGTAAACCGATTACCGCCACTGCACGCGCGAACACGGAGTGAACGAGAGAGAGAGAGAGAGAGAGAGAGCCAGTGAACGGATATCGTCACCGCAACTTTTATTGGCCCCGTTATATATATTATATATAAAGCAATAATAACGGTTTTGCCACTGTACGTATAAACTCCTCTATTTATACACACACATATATATATATATATATATCCGGTCTATACGTATAATAATTATATTATATGGTGTTAATAACGGAAGGATAATAAATGAGTTTCTCCGCCCGGGACGACCAGATTTCCGTATTCATTTTATGGTCCGCCGGACGGACTTTAAACCGTCGCCGTACGTACGGGATGACGTTCGGAGAGTACTACGCGGCCTTCGATATCATATATACTATATAATATTATAATACGTTACAGACCGTCAGCTGTGGCGGATAAAAATTTTTTTTAAAAAAACAAACCCTCCCCCCTCGAGGAATATTATTTTCCCGTGCGCTGCGCGTTTCTGGGGCGCACGTCTAGCAGTGGTTGTATACGGTCTTGCGTACGGACAAGTGTCCGCGAGGAAGGGGAATATGCAATTTCAACGGAAACGCACATTATATATATATACATCGATTCCCGGTATACAGGGAATTTTTAAACGAGCGTTGATTCAGTCGCTCGAAAATCTCACTCCGCCGACAAATTCAATATCATCTTTGACCCTCGTCGTTGAGTACTCAACGGAATATATAGGAACGTAATATACACTAGGTACACGATTACATAAAATCCTAGAAATTAGGAACTTGACGACGAAAAACGAATATAATATGTAAATAGATAAAGCTAAAACTAAGATAACACTGGATGGCTATCCCACTAGAACAAGGAATGAATGCCAATATCTTGGAAGCAAGATAACGGAGGACAGCCGTAGTACCGAGGAGAAATAATGAGTAGAATAAATCAGGTTAAATGTGCATTTCAGACCAATAAAAATATGTTTATATCTAGAAATATTGACATAGAAGTGAGGAAAAATCCACTAAAAGCTTATGTTTGAAGCGTACCACTGTTTGGAAGACAAAGAAACGTGGACCATATGTAAAACAGAAGAAAAAAAGACTCCTAGCATTTGAGACACGGTGTTAGGGGAGAATGCTCTGAATAAATTGGACAAAATACTTAACAAATGAAGAAGTTTATCGAAGAGTCGGAGAAACAAGAAGATTTTTGAACACCTTAAAAACAAAATGAGCCAAGTTAATTAGATACATACTGCGCCATAAGTCTACTTATTAGAAGAATAGAAGGTATTGAGGGAAAAAATAGCAGAGGGCGACCACCACTGGACTATTGTGAATTAAAAAGGAAAGCGGAGCAGCGTGAGGAGTGAAAAATTGATGCCAGCTAACCTTTGGACTGTTAATAAAAGAAGAAGACACTATTACATCATCTTTGTTGGAACACACAAATTTGAACTATCTAGACGATTCAATATTGTATAGACCGAAAATATATATTTTTTTATAATATCTATATAATATATTATGTATTGTATAACTTCGGATATCTAATTATTATAATAATTATCATGGCGTAACAAAAAAATGTAAATAAAATTAAACAATTTTATTAATGAATTTCAATGAAAAACTATTATTGGATTCATATATCAATAAAGTAGGTACTTTTCTCATGCATGTAGGTATATCAAATATTTTTAAGATATTTCTACTTTTCTTAATTATATAATACGATATCGAGTAACACATACAATAATATTATATCAAGTTGATGTAAGTCTCCCGCTAATTTAGATTTTTTGCTTTAAAAATGTTTTTATATATCAAGACATCGTACTAGCGTTATAATCTCTATAAAAACGCTTATTGAGGTAAGAGTGATAATTGCATCAATCAATTTAAAAAATGTGACCTAAGTATTTTGGCATAATATGAAATTCACACAATAAAAAAGTAATAAGTTGACAAAGAAATAATTGATTGTATTATAATAAAGTAAAAATCGTTATAAGGTATAATTTAATTATTTTATATATATATAGCACACTTAATGAGTAACTTTTTTTTATCACATATATCATATAACTAGGGCCCAGATTTCAATGTAAAGTGTATTTTTGGGGGTTTCTCTAAAAAAATACATTCCAAGTACATAATATTTGATTCATGTAACAGAAACTTTAAAACTTAAATTTTTATTTTGCATTTTTTAGAATTTTTTAGTCATTTTATTAATTTTTTATACATATTTATATTATTACAATAAATTTGAAATTTGTTTTCATAATGTAAAAATAAAATCTGCATTTACAAAATGTTTATTCCAAATTTCTAGTTATATTTTTTTAATTTAAAATTTTTAAACTTCCTTTAATATTTATATATGTATTTATTTAATTAAATGGGTCGTTTTTTAAGGTCATTATTTTGATTAAAATATATTTTTTTGTGGATGTTTGGCTATTTTTTAGAGCATTTTTTGGTAGTTTTTAGAGCATCTAAATCCGGGTCCTAATTATAACTATAAAATTAAAGTACATACCTATTTCAAACTGTATTTTTAAATCAAATAATGTTCATTTTAGGAACTCTAAATTTAAAACACAAAATTCACTATTTATACATAATTTATCATTGCTTTAAAACGTCAATGTTTAATTCATTAAAATAATGCAACATTATATCACTTTGAAGAAATAGAATGAAACAAGATGAGTTAACCCAATATCCCGTAACTATTATTTAATATTCATGTATATTATTACATAATTTTAAATAAATATTGTGGATATTGAGTACAATAAACAAAAAGTTTTTTTTTATAATTAATAACATATAGGATTTGACATTAATTTATTGCCTGTTTTTTTTTATTTCAAAACATAATTCAACAACCAAATGCACATTAATTCTTCTTTTTGTTGAATAAATATACAAATATTATTATAGTTGATAATAGCCGGTACCTATTGGTGAAATCAATAGATTCTTTTAAAACTACCCGTTGTATTGACAGCAACTCTATATACTCCGCTATACTTTTTATGCTATTGTAACGATACAATTTTCCTGAGTAGTCACTTTATGTCTCTCTAGACATTTTCACATAGGCATACGGGGGCGCAGAGTACGAGGATGCCTATGTTTTTTCATTTTATTAATCAGTCGAGTTAAAACAACTATAAACGCTAGTCGAGTGAAAACAACCAAATACGACAGTCAAATTAAAACATTAAATAACAAATCATTTTTCTAATCAACTTACTTAAACTCATACTCCGCTTCACCTGTGGATTTAATAACTATTCTCCAAACTCAGGGTTACTCAGGTGAAAGTGTATTTATATTTTTATATTAATATTTGCTTAATAATAATAAACCTTTGTCGTCGTTGCTAAATTGTGTTAGTTGTGTTGGAGTTAGAATGAACCCAGGTCATAGTTTCTAGGACCTGTTTAAAATAAATTAGAAAACTTTATTTATATCAGTCTAATGACACGGTTCAAAAGACCGGTTAGTGTAGTAGGAAATAGTCGGCCGACTGCTCCTTAACTGGATAAGATTATGTATAGATATTGACTACGGTCCCTACACCAAATAGGTGACGCGTTGCACTATAGCAAGCCATAATATTTAATGCATTAAACTAATAGGAATTTATCAAAAAATGACGTTTTTGGTTTTAACTACAATCATTTTTATCTGAAAAAAAAGGAATTACAGTTTTGGAAAAGCACATGATATAATTTCGTTATCTACTTATACTATTATTTATCCAAAAATTCTTAAACTACAAGTTCAAAAACCTAGATGACTCATATGAAACATTGTGTTCCACCGTTCTCATTTTATTTGTTGATATATTTTATTGAAAAAATTATTATTTATAAATTTGTCGTTAAAAGGTCATGGGCGATTTATTATTAATATCGAAAAGCAAATAGTATATGGCCCTGCAGTACACGCGATGAAGTTAACTTTTTATTCTAATGTAAATTTTCATATGCTACCTTTTGTCTTTTGTAGGCTTACACAATGAACGAAATAGAATATTATTATTAAACGCATTATACATTTTAATTACTAAAAGTACAATACAAGTTATACATACGACGATGTGGCAGTAATGTGTTGTAAAAAAATATGTACAGTCGTACACATTGAACAAAAGGTTAGATTTCATAACAAAAAGCCGTACCTAGGTATATAATATTGTACGTATAATGTTTTCTTAGTTTTTACAAATTATATATCATAACAATATTTAATAATATATGGTTTAATCTGTAGTTTGTTCTCGTTTGAACTGCTGGTTATTAAACTTGAACCTTTATGTTTTATTTTATGGACGTAGGTATATGTCCTATACACTATAATAGTTCTAGATTTTTCTTTTATTTTAAAGTTAAATGCGTTTTTTTTAGATGAGGAATTTCATCAATGATTCAACATAAAAATTTCGAAAACTTAATGCTTTTTTTATAATATATACATATCATATAATATTCGCGTAGTGTATTTATTTAAATGATTTATGAATACAATACTGTAAGTAAATTATTATTGACAGACAATTTCACATTCGCCATTTGTAAAAATCTAAATGAAATCGACAAAAATGTATACCTACATTGTGAAAATATAAAAAACAGATATTTCCATTTTATTCGTTTAATATAATGTACCTACCTATATTATATTTATACACAAATACAATATATAATACATAATATTTTTTTTATAGCATCATTTAATAATTTTTATTATGATTATTAAATCACTTAATTTTGTTTGAAATATTTGAATTAAGATTGAATGCTGCTAAAATATAAATTCCATATAAATGTTCACATCTTTAAATTCAAATACTTATAAGTTATAGGTAGTTATTATTATATTATAAATATAATATTATCTATGCAAGTTCCTATAAGCTCGTACACGAACATAAAAATACTATATGTAAGTTCACACGCAATACATAAAAATAATACATTTACAATGTTAGTCATAATTACATTAGTTTTCAATAAGACTATAAATTATTGAAAATAATTGTTGCCAAAAAAAGGGTCATGCAAAATTATTAAATAATTCGGATTCGACATTAGCTAGTTAGATTAGGATTCGTGTTCGACACTAAACATAATAGTTCGGTTCGAAGTCTAAATTTCAGTTCGACCCACTAAGCTAAACGGATATAAAATTATAAAAACTTATCTAATGGTCCGCTCTAACCTGTTCTATATTTTATTAAATAAAATAAATTATATAGTAGTGATAAGTTATAACAAAATTATATTAACTTATAACATTACATTAAATATATACATATTTTTTTTATATAAACCATAATTAATTTGTACAATTATTATTAAAATATTAAATAATATTTGGATAGAGTTAAAAAATCAATTTTATTTACAATTTATTGAGTTATATTTTAAATGTAATTGTTACCAACCAGCGCATAAATATTATTGTTTATAGTTCCAATATTAAAAAATGTTAATGATACATTTCAATGCTCAATATTTATAAATTGAAAATTTAATTTCTTGTATACGTCATTTTTCAGAATCACTAACGAAACAATCGCATATATTTGATAGAATTATTCATTGTCCAGTAACAAATAAATCGATCATATGGAACTAACACAGCACGACAAACACGACAAAGTGTATAAAATGTAATTTTATTATGAGAATATTTCACTTTAGGCTTATAAAATAACTCGTTGTATTTCTTCATAAAGTGTCACTTTAAGTAAAGCTATTGGTTTTATGAACATTTACATTAACGCAAGAGTTATAATTCGCAGAAAAATAAACGTAATTTACATTACAATTTATAGTTAAAAGAAAATTGTTACGGCTGTATAAATATAATTAATATATTATTGTTTTAAGGGATATGTGTGCTTAAATATTATCATCGTCAAATTTAATTAAATCTTTGGGATTTGAGTACTTACTCTAAACACTAACATGATATCATTATTATACGATTATATCATATAATCCAAATTAAATTAATATTTATTATTTATACACAACCAATTGTTTTGTCCTTGCTATAAGTCTCTACTTTTATAATCATCGTAATTCGCAAAATATTGATAAGAATATAATTAACCTATACATATTTATTGTAGTTATAATAAATGTTATATATTTAATATTATTTAAATTTAGTTGGTTAAAAAGTTCATTAATTTATTCATAGGTATATGTTATTATTATATCATCGATTTATGATATATATATATATATATATATATTATTATTATTATTATGTTGTGTAAGTTTTAATCTAAATATTCAAATAAAAAATTCAAATAAGTTACGTTAAATTTGCCTAAAAATCTTTAGTCAATAGTTAATAGTTTAATAAAAAATATCTTTAACTTGTTAAGTATTTAAAATGGAAAAAAAATTAACTTATATCAGTTGAAATAAGAAGTAAACTTTTATAGAAAATAAAAATTATTTTTATTTTATTATATTTTATTCATATAAACGGTACAAGTCCAAAAATAACATAACATAGGGGAAGGGCATGGATTTACCAGATCTGATAGGGGTGGGCCGGGACTAGATCGTACAGTAGAGGAGGGTATGGGTGGGGATTAGGTTAGATTAGACAGATTGGATGGGATGGGGTTAGGTTAAGTTACGTTAGGTTATACAGATGTAAGGTTAGGGTATTGGTAAAATTTGTATTAGATTAGGTTAGACGGTGGGAAGTGAAGGGGTAGGTTAGTGTGGGGGATAGACGGAGCATAGATGTGCTCTATGTAGGGTAAATCATCAGTCTGGGTGGAAGACTGAGAGGACTCGGCCTTGTCCCAGAACCTACAAAAACATACCTACTACTAATATATATGTAGAACGATACATATATTATGAAATTACAGTTGGCACCTATAAGTAGTACGTCGACATATTAATTATAGGACATATTAAAACTCAAGTCAACATAAAATGGTATGGCGATTATTACTACTTATAGGTGCGGTAAATGCATTTAAGATATGATTATTCTCTTGTATCACGTCCACGGTGAACCGGAGATAGTATTTACGGTGAAAACCGGTCACATTACATTTACAGTGCAAACCGGGCGTTTATACAAGAGGATTAATTCATGCACTGTGCCATAATAAGTGTCCATCAAATCTTATCAAATTTAATGTTCTTATTTTGAATAATACTATATCCTGTTCCAAAGTTGATATCATCAAGCATTGAACACAAGTAAATCGCCGTGCCTAAAAAGGTAGGTAAGTGTAAACTAAATACTATCTCACACCCCCACTAGTATTGGTACTCGAACTTACTACAATTGTATTTAACTATATATTTTTAAATTGCTAGCTTCTCTATTATCTAGACTGAATGCTTATTAAAAGATATATAATTTATAATAGAATAAAAATATTAATTAATAAGTTGGTAAATTAGTTAATGGAAAAAAAAATTAACAAGTTTAACATATCATATTTTAAAAAATGATTAAAATAGTATATTTGTAATTATTTACCTGCCTATAGTTAATGCCTACCTTTGCATTATATACACAAATATAGCTATAAATATATATGTAACACTATATATAATTAAAGTCTTGCTAAAGTAAGTATAAATAATAAATAATAAGCTCGATTAAGGGTGTTATTTATAACAACAAAAAAACTCCACACCAAATCGAATCGGTGGACATGAATGTTGTTTTTCATGTGTGTTTATTGCAAAGCAGCATCCCTATATTTTTCGATCCGAAAACACGATTTTGGATCAATTTCAATACACATAAGAATAGTTTGGCCTTTTTGCACGCTATCGTCATTTCCACTACGTGACTTTTATGACGACGAGGACCGTCCCTAAAAATCTCTTAACACACGAATCGAAAACACGTTACCCCGGGAAATGTGGTCGTTAGCATTATCATGTGTGACAGGTGTATACGTATTTTGAATTATAGCCAAATATTTTGATATCGGTTGGATATTTGAATTGAATTCGCTAAAATGTTGAATGACGATTTTACGGATTTACCAGATTTAATGTGCTGTGGATAATAAAATATAATAGGTAGGTAGGTAACCGTTTTATATTCAATGTATTAGATGTTACACAACCTACTCATCTATAGTGGTTTAATCCTAACCACACAATTTTATCTAATATGTTGAAAATCTTAAAACCACTTTAATAATCCTTTATCAAACATGTACAATAATTACAAATTATACTAATCCAATAATAAAGGGATGATTTTAATCAGCTTAAATAAATACAGTGAAGCAAAAACCTTAAAACATAATATTATTTGCAATGTTAACTTATTTTTAAGACGTTTCTATATTGGATAAAAAAAACTTTACGACTCGTTAAGTTCAAAACTTAGAAGTCATTCGAAAAAATGTTTACTTTACTAAGTATCGTTTTTGCTCCAAATAGGAGAATTATTTTTTTTTTTTTTTTACTAACGTAGTCAGTTTTTTTGTTCTCTCGTAAGTAAAACTTGATTAATGGACACTTAAAAGTTGCAAGCTTACTTTTTAAATGCATACAACATAATATATCATTTTAATTTTTTTATCCTTATCTATATTACTCGACAAAAATTTCTGTATAGGATTATTTCCCTTTTTTTTTAATTCTTCTATTTAAAAATTATATATTTAATTTATATTATAAAATAAATTTAAATCTATGAGGAATATTTCCAAGTATAATATACACAGATAATAATATAGTGAATAAAATGTATATATAATTAAGTCTTAAAACAAATCAAAGAAACTATACTATATTAGGTACTTATTTTAATAATTAATGTAATTGTATTACTACCTAACATAAGTTGATAAATGTTTTTTACAAATCTAATTAAATCGTGTCGAAGTATAGTTTACATATTTATTTTTAGGTTAGAACAAAAAAATTATTATAGGAACATAAAAATTATAAATATCTATTTAATTGTTTAATTTTTAGTATTATATGTATAATACTCCAATAACAATGAAAATGTATTCAAATTGTAATAAAATATCAATAAAATTTTAGTTTTTCAATAAAATGATGAGGATTATATTATAATATATATTTTACTATATTGAATTGAGCAGACATCGCAGTATTTCAGATTGTTTTTTAAGTGGATATTTCGAAAAACTTGTTTTAGATCATTTCGAGAAGCAGCTAGGCGTCTTTCGTTTATATAGAGTTCTCTACCACATAAATATATATGAAGCTCATAGTTTCATCGTTACGTTTGTAGTGATTTTATGTTAAAAAAAAAAAAGGTCAATTCAAGATGTTTCCGATTTGTATATAAGTGACTTTGATCATGATTCAGCTGAATTCTGACCATGACATCCGGTATATTTTTGCTGTTTGATTTTTTTAAACATACATTTATATAACGACTAACGAGTACAAATATACATATAAACCGGATATAAATAATATATAAAATATTTACATATATATATAGTGTTTGTGTTTATATATACGAGTGATCTTGATTTCATTTTATTTTTCTAAAGGGATGGGGCACGAAGGTGATGTTTGATGGGTCAGATAAACCACGACTGGCATTGCACACACTATCACAAAGGTCCATTTGAATAAACGGAACATCAGTCAGCCAGAGCGTATGATTCAATTTGAGCTCCCTTATAGTATATGTATATATACAACCCCAGTCACCCCAAATCCGTATTTATGGATGTTGGGGTGCAGGCCGTCGCTGCTGCCGTTGTGCAAAAGGAGTAATTGATACTGATTTACGGCCGAACCGAATCGGATTGACTACATAAGTCATAGCCCGGAATAATGTTATAATCATCATCATCATCGTCATCGTGACGAACAAAATATCAGCACTCGAGTCGTAAAGATTACATATACGTACATACGCGATTTGCATATGATTTGGACTAGATCCGAAATAGCATGTGATTTTCCAAACCAAAAGAGATTATTATAATTCAAATTATAACATTCCCTAATCATCACCTCTGAACAGTGAGTGAAAAGATATAATTTTTCTATAAGTGAATAAGTAAGAAAAATCAACATTTAATCATTCAGAAACAATATGGTAAACTTAATACTGTATACCGCAGAGCTACCCTTATGGTAGTGAGGTCTAAGGAAGTTTTTTAAAAAAAAATGGGTAAAAAAGGTTGTGTATAAACTTTTCGAAAATTCATCAAGAAATTATCTATTTTTTAAAATATTGCGGGACCATTGTAAATGCAGGGCCTGGTGCAGGGGCACGTTCGAGGCCTAAAATATCATAAAAATGCACGAGGCAAAGGGGTCTCGCTGGCCTCCGCCTCAGAAGTTGTTTTTTTTTTTTTATATCCAATACAAAATATGCACGATTACAGCATGATACATTTTATCGCCTGAGTATATTTAAAAATTACATATGTACCTAAATATATATTTAATATTTTGGTTGTTCATTGTCTATATATGTAATACTAATACACACACGTCCAATTAAATCAAGTACAACTTTTTTTCGAAACCAAATTTTCATAATTTTATCTAAATAAATAAATAAGATTCGCTATTCCTGATTCCCAAAAAAATTGCTGAAATAATAATAAATCTCGTTTGAGAATAGTCGTTACGCAGCATTGAAATATTATTGGTTGTATATACGGGAACCAATTAATTCTGAACAATGAATAAATGACTGTACTTGCGAAAAAATTATCGCTAATAATTATATACCTAATATGACTATTATATTGTATAGGTACTATACTAGCATTGATTAAATAAGGATTTATTTATATTAATATATTATATCGATATTTTGGCGTTGAGTTACTTGTAGAATTATTTATAAACATACATATAAATAAATACCCAGTTTCTACAAAATAATTTGTTTTTATTTAACAATAAATACGTATTTCGAAAACAACGTACTCGTCTTCAGTCTACAAAATTATTTTGTAGAAACTGCAGGATATTTATATATATATATGTATACATAGGATATATTGATTTCATAATGATTGGTACTAGGTAATACCTTATGAATACGATTCCGTTATAGAGGTTTCGGCCCGTTTTTCTCGGGGTCTCTTCAATATATATTATTATGGTTTGCGTACATTATAATTAGTGATGTTACGAACTGTTCGATTTTCGAACCGAACCGAACTCAAAATTGGAAATATTCGAATCGAACTAAACACAAAATAGTTCAGTTCGAATATCGAACCTAGGAAAAAAAATTTGAAACTAATTTGTCGAAAAACGATAAAAAGAAATGGAAAAATGTGGAATCCTTCTTTACTTAGACTTAAAATT
>JAIPRL010003770.1:0-43767 GCA_025469235.1 Pemphigus obesinymphae | reverse complement strand
GTATGTGTATACATAAATATGTATGTATGTATGTATGTATGTATGTATGTATGTATGTATGTATGCATGTATGTATGTATGTATGTATGTATGTATGTATGTATGTATGTATGTATGTATGTATGTTGCACGTATGCAGTGTTGGTTAGTAACTTGTAATTTGCAACGGGGGGGGGGGGAGTGCTTGTTTCAAATTTTTTAGTATATAATTACGGTAAAATAAGTTAAAACATAAAATGTTGAATGCCATAAACGTTTTAAATAATGTTAAATTTTTTATAATTGAAAAAATTCAATATTAGGAACAATTAAACTAACCTTAAATTTTTTATTTTAATAGTTCTTTAGACGCATTTTGTTAAAGTTTTAAAATATTATTCATCACGGAAAATAGCCACGGTGCAGCACAAATTTGCAGAAGATAACCAGGTTTCCAATCAGATTTTCTTTGATACAAACTATTTGAAGACTTCAATCTATGGATCTTGAGTAGTATTTTTTAGTCCATTCCATTCGTCAAGTCATCCACTAGTTGATTAATTTTTAGGTGAAAATAACTCATTAAATAAGTAGTCAGGAAAAAAAGTGAAATTTTTCCTTTATCCAGTTTTTGTTGGTATACTAAATTTATTTGTATAGTATCTGTATAATAAAAAGCACATCCTTTTATTTTTATTGTTGAAATATCCCTTCAGAAATACCTTTTGGAAAAAGTATATATTTCAATACCATTTTAAGATTTAAATAAAACTCGTAACCTTTTTTCATAACAAAGTACGTATAGTAATTGTATATTATATTAGGCAATACCTGCAAGTTATATGAAATTTATAAGAAAAGTTTGCACAGCTGATTTCAAACATAACGATATTTGTTGTTCGTTTCGAAAACTTGTTGAATTCTATCGAAAATCAACAATTTTATTAAAATTGAAAAACTATAATATTCATAATTGAAAATTAATAAACAAATAATTGAATATTAATATCATATTACGCAGTGTTGGGTAGTAACTTGACTTAAGTTACAAGTTTCGGTAAAGAAATTACTTATTTGAGTAGCGTAGTAGTAAAAATGTAATTCATTTACTATTTAATAGTAATTTGCACAAAGTAACGTAATATTTTTGATGTAATAAATTGTTCGCAATATTGTTAGTAATTATAGAAGTCCAAGAAAATATAATGAAGATATTAAAATTTACTTTCAAGTTTTGAATAATGCGTAATTATTTTTAGATAATATAACCCATATCTTGTTCAATAATATCAAGTATTTATATTATCTATATATTATTACTATTGTCCTGGTAGGAAATATAATATGACATCATTTCCCTCCATATCTCCCACGTAGTATAATCGCTTTTTTGGATTTTGTAATTGTAAGTACAAAAATAAATAGGGGTGGTCGGTATTAATTTGTTCCTATTATATAATTGTATCTATATCTACAGCCCAATATTTCATACCGATGGCGATATTTATTTCTTCATGAAGTGATAATTATTATACACTAATCGATAATCTTGCGTTTTTTTGATAATTAATAAGTCATTTATGAATTTTTTCGATTTCCTGTAAGTCATTTTGTTTAGTCGGCAATACGTTTTTCATATATATGATTCGTCAAAATAGGGACATTTTTAATCAAAAATTCTCACGGTCAACTTAAATTTACAATAATTTCGGAATTGAGTTTGACAAAACCCAAAAGAGACTTTCAGTTCTAACAGTTTATTACTAAAGTACGTGTAATTTTCGAAATTTGGGACACCCTGTAGTTGAATGCATTATAATATTTCGTAGTCCTGATCCTTATTCTTTTTATTCTCCTCCTTAGCTTGCTTTTGCGTATTTATATGTTTTCTTTTATGTCGTATTGGGGTTTTTTTTATTTTGGTTTTTAATTAAAATATTGCGACGACGGTCGTAAAAGCCGCAAACATCGTTATACGAAATAAAATGATTATTTTTTAAAACCGTTTTCATTTTTTCGTTATCTCCTCGACTCGGATTGTACTTTTTTCGCCTGCTCTCTTCGTCGTTTTTACTCGTAAACAATCCGCTCACTGACCCTACTGGGCTAATGACGCGGATGGATTTGTAATTTAGTAGTCCAGAAAGCGTTGTACGAGTTATACTTAAAAAATTAAAAGATATGCATCCGAGGGTTTTTTTTTCATTTTATCTCTACTCCGATTACCTGACACTTTCCAGCAGTTTTTTCTCGCATTTCGTCGTTACGGTGTAATAATATATAGTTATAATCACTCCGAATCAACGAACCGTTGCAAGTTAGACTTATTCGTTTATTTTTTCATACAGTCTGTTGTGCAAAAAAATATTTTCCAACAGTCTTCTAATTTCTTAAAGTTGTAATTTTCAAGAATATTAAAGACATAAATGTGTATGATTTTACTCAGATTTCGGCATACCACCTACTGTTTTTTGTGATTTTTCCCATAGTGTTTGTATTAAACTCCACTTATATGATACCACAGATATGCGACGTTAAATATAATCATTATATTGTTGTTAGCCAGTATTTTTACTATGTGTTCTTTGAGTTTATTACATTTTATCACACATTTATAAATTGAAGAACAACAACCACAGAAAGCCACTTTTTAGGACAAGAAAAATACAAAAATAAAAACACGTACTTTTGATGTTTCGTCTAATTATGAGGAATATACATTATAAAACATTTTATGAACTTGACTTGGCATTGACTTATTTGTTTTTTCGAGTAAATTGACTTATCTGGCTTATATGATGCAGCAAGCCCATAAATATTATTTATAGCGAAAACTAGATAAGTCTGAACTTATCGATTAGAGCTCTAAAAAAATAATTCCCCTCAGATAATTTCATTTTCTATAAATACTATAGGTACTTATATATAACGGATTTATCTCGTTATTGCACAAACTTGTATAAAATTTTCTTCATTATAATATACCGTGAAAAAGTGGATTATTGAAGAAAATAGTGAACTTATCTATAGTTGCGTTGCAGGGAGCCCTTCAATTATATGTAAAACTATAATTTTCAACTTATTATTATTATATATTGACGAATTAAAGTTAATTTCAAAAAGAAATGCTGTATTTTAACATTTAGAGTACATATTATTATTATATCAATAATAATTGTATTTATAATAATTGATAAATATGATAATATTTAATAGACTATTTTGGACAAAATAAACCATCTTAAATTATATTTTTAGTTCAAGAAGCTTTATTGTAGATTATTCGTATGGATATATGTTTAACCCTCAACTGGCTTCGTTAGTTTTTAACGATCAGTTCGGCTTCATCGGGTCAAATTTGACCCAAAATTATTTTTCTTCGACTAAATCTATTAATTTTTTTTCAAGTTGTTTTGGTGTATCACTTATATACATTTTTTACTTAGAATCTTAAAATTTTAATTTTTTCCCAATTTAGACTTAATTTTTTTTTTAATTTATGCTTCTCTTGCATAAAATTATCAATGTTTTATTTAAATTCTACATAAAACTAAAAACTATACCAGTTTTACATATTATTAAAAATGTGTTACTTTTAAAATGTTATAAAATAGTATTTTTAAAAAAAGGACCAAAAATAAATTATTTTTAATGAGAACAAGATCCAATTCAGTTAAGCATAACTCTAGAACACCTGACATGACTCTAGCTAAACTCAGTATATATATTATTTACTCCATGTAAACAAGGAAGTGTCAGACACCCTTCACTTTACTAGAAATGGGGTTGAAGGATTTTATATTTAAAAGTTATTTAAAAATTATGAGAATGGTTAAAGTGTTTAGTATTTATAGTTGCTGACTTGTATTATTAACAATGAGGAACACTGTCAATTATCTCTAAATACTCCAGGGAGGGGTATTAAAAGTGTAGTTAGTAAAAATTGTTGAAACACAACGAGACTGGTTAAAAATTCAGATTTTAGATTGATAATTTCAGTGATGACAGTTGCACAAACTATAATAGATAAATTCATTAAAAATTAAAATAATTTATAACTTTATTGGAATAAAAAATATGTTTGTATAACTGGTATTCCAGTACTATAACATAAATAAATAAAAAAAAATTATTATATTCCAATGTCAATTAATAATCCAATAATATTCCAATTTTTGACATTAACAAAAAAGACGTACGTTATCGACTTCGTCGGGCCAATTATGACCTGACTGTATTTTATCTAATGATAAGACATTGGAAGTAAAATGTATGTTATCAGTTCGATAACATAAACATAAATAATCCATAGTTGAACAAATACAACGAGGAATGAAGTTAATAGCAGTTATCACCTTATAAATAAATGAGAATATATAGACTTGGGGTCATATTTGACCGG
Organism: Pemphigus obesinymphae; assembly: GCA_025469235.1. NCBI lineage: Eukaryota > Metazoa > Arthropoda > Insecta > Hemiptera > Aphididae > Pemphigus > Pemphigus obesinymphae. Next base: position 39,386 of record JAIPRL010003770.1, on the reverse strand, counting down.
AAAAATATAGTTAAGGGTTAAATTTATAGCTAATTGTTTTAATTTTAATAAAATCAATTTTTTTTTATTGTCATGAATGAGGTAGTGTCCCACTATCCCATTATAGCTGCACTTACATTGGGATAGTGGGTACATATATTTTGTATCGGAGCACATAAATTGTTATTCAGCTGAGTCCTCCATGCATATTTTGAGAACCCCTGATGTAGGGACGATATTTCAAACTTGACTAAGTAAGTTAAAAATAATTTTAAAAAATGTAAAACTTCAGAGTTTGGTTTATACGTTTTTTTTTTTTTTTTAATTTATAGTCTATGTATAAAATACAAATAAAAAATTCTAATTTGTCTAGCCTGTACGAGTGTAGGGTGCAGAATGAAAAATGGCTGGCAGTGAAAGATTTAAAAAATCAATTTATTTTTATTTTTTTAAATAACTATATTCGTATTTCTAACATGTGTTTGTAAGTTGGTGAAAATGAAAAATATTAATGCAAGTTGTTCATTGAATATGTGCAGGTACGACGTCATAATATGTGACACAGGTCGGTGAATGTATCCTTAAACCGTAGACATACCTTTATACAATTATCACTAGTTTATAGTCACTTAAGCACAATATATTATATGAGCTGACAATGTGTTCATATTATTATAGTACATACTTAATTATGATAATTGATAACCGTATCGTCATATGCCTCGCCCACGATAATTTCGTCGGATATTAATAATCGTATACACACACACATATACATATATATATTTTTGGTCAAAATAATTTTGTAATAATAATAACCTGAATAATAATAATAATAATATCATATTGTGGCAACCAGTTTTCCTCGCCACCGTTGCTAGTATATATGATATACATTAACATAATTTTAAGTAGTTTTTTAATAAACCAAACGGCGGGCGGTCGTCTTTTGTACAGCTTCCGTATCCTTTATTTCGTATGTATAATAACTTCTGAGGCTCTCTTTCTCCTGTCGTCCTTAATAGTATAATAATATTAATAATAATTACAATATCTAATGAAATACAAAGACTTGTCGACCTGTATGTCCTGTATCGTTGTCAGCAGGACAGTTGCATAAGGAGTGTGTCAGTGACATTGCAGTAATTTTGACAACACCCCAGAGGTTATCGTTATTATTATTTGTTTTTCATTTTTTTGCACCATAAATCATCGCACGCGTTTTTCAAAATCACCCTTTTATTATAGTATAGAAAATATAATATACCTATATATACTATTTTTTATAACTGTTTCGACTAAAAATATAATAATATACGAAAATTATTTTTAAGGCCAGGATTTTAATGTCTTAAAAAAATAAAAATGAATGTATAAAAGCAATAAAATAATACTAAAAATGACACGAAAAAATACGAAAAATTCACTTAACATTAATAAAGAACACTAGAAAAGTTCCACCCCACTAAAAATTCAAAATAAATATAAAGTTACATATTTTTTACTCGTTGAATAAGTTTGAACCTGATTTTGTAAGTGATAAGTATACAGCACTATGGGTTATTACTGCATAGTGTTGATTATCCTAAAAATGTTTTTAATTGAAAAAACATCACACATTTTACGGACTCGACTCTGCAGGACATTAATGAATAGGCACATTTATTTGCAAAAACGACACGTAAATATTTTATATTATGCATTTCATTGCTCTTTCTACTCTACATCCATACCTATTGCCAAAATATGAAATGTATGGAAGAAAAAATAGATAAACATATAAGTCAAAATTATTATTTTATATAACCACTCGGCGTAGTTGTATATACTTGTATATAACAAAAACTCAATATACTCGTATAATTATAATATGAAATTTCAAGCATTAAAAATAAAAAAAAGCAAGGATCTAACATAAAATTATTTTTTAACAAATATTTAAAAATGATTGTGTAAAACTCTCATACTCTCTACGTGTATATAAATTATATTTTAATACTCGAGATATTAACGAATAATAATTTATAAAGAGATATTATAATTAAAAATATACGAGAAAAAATTAATTAAAATAATAAAAACAAAGAATATTATAGTATAGGTACGTATAATTAAAATGCAAATTACTGAAATATAAACGGAATATACGCGTGGATCACCGTCAACCTTCCCCCTTCACCATGACAAGGATAGAAAAGGTTCTGTATACCCCAATTGGTATTATCCTGCTCTGTGCAGTTCGTTAGGTCAGGATAAATATAGGATGTGATAAAAAATATAACGATACGACAACATGCACGTTTTATAATTATTTTACTTACTATATACATACCTATACAAAATTTAAAGTAAACTCCAATATTGTTTTATACGGATATTATTTTAGAAAAATAAATGAAAATATGATAAAATACAAATTAATAAACATACCTACATTATCGAGAAAATTTTTCTTGTCAGTCTATTTAGATGAATAAAAATGCAAAAAAAACATTTTTGGAATAATTTATAATGTATCTGATATCATAGTATGTATAAGTGTAAATATGTATAATTAATGTAATTAATGTTTGCAAAAAATCCGGTCCTTTTAGATGATGAGAGCACTTTGCTCGTCGGGTATAGAATAAATAAATGGTGAAATATGATTGAATTTTAAAGTAATAATAAATTATATCTACGAATGACTTCGGTATAATATACATATATATTAGTTATAATTAATATTATTTCATAAAAAAAAAAAAATTCTTAAAAACGTCGAATAAAATTTATATGACATACGTATAACAGTAAAATACATACTCCGCGGAAATTTTAAATTTCAATACGCAATTTTCTTTAGAGTTATACGGCAATAACCCGTGTTTTGTTGTTTTACCTTACATGTTTATTGAAAAAAATCGAATAATATAACCTCCCTAAAGGTTCAACTAAAATGTCTTTGACTGAATCAGGACTTTTAGTTAAAATGTTATCCACAAAAAAAAAAACATTATTTATATTAAAATTATTATCTATCTATCTCTATACTCAGAATCTAAAATTAAAAATATATTCTTCAAATATTTTTAGAAAGTAAACAAATTTTCCAATAATACGATTTCAGGAAAATTGATGCCAAATTAATGTTTAAAAACATTTCATGAAATAAAATAAGCATATTAGAATATTATTTATATCACTTTTTGGAAATATTTTAAAAACATTTTGAATTTTTTTCTGCTATCTTATTCATATATTAGCATTCATCAATGCTTTAAATGATTTATGTAATTGTGAACTGATTAATATTTATTTTATGTGTTTAACAATTATGGCCAGCTGTTAACAATAATAAGATTAAATATCTAATGTTAATTAATAATTAAAATAGTTCATTTGTCACTTTTTTAATATAATTATAATTTTAAAGTTAATTACTTAAGAATATAACTAGTTAAATTTAAATAAATCAAAAAGTTCATTTTTTTTAACCATTACAGATATATTTTGAATAATATTAAATTAAAAGTAATTGTAGACATAAATGGTTACCAAGAATAATTAGTTAAGTTAATAAGTTAATTTATTAATTTGTTTTTATAATAATGATTTAAGGGAAATTGTTTTTTGGTATCTACCAAATAAAACTTTGATCCTAATAGATACTTAATTTGAACGAATATAATAACCATCTAGTTTTTAAATTTACTTACGAACTATTTTTAACTAGATAATTTAAAAAGTTAGTAACAATTTAACTCTAACTTATTAACTGTACCTACTTAATAATTATAATTTTTTATATTTACCAACATTATTTATATAATTTGTTTGGGTTGTTCGACTATTTTTTCTAAATATTTAAATTTCAAAAATTTAAAAGTACATTTAAAAATGTTTAATCTTTAAAATCTCTATATTAAAATATTATTAATAACTTAATCTAATTTAGACTAGTTATTATTAGTCATTTCTGTTTTCCTAGAGCTTTTTCCCATTCTGTTCCTGCAGCAGTATGAAAACATAATATTTTTACGAGACTTTAACTGTAAAATTTAAAATTTTTCCGCTTTTATATAGTATAATATACCTAGCTATATAATAATAAATTATATAAACACTAAACGGTATATTACCCAGCGTTAATGACTGTACTTATACTATTATCAGCCATAAGATTTTGAGAAGTTTTAAATATTTTTTCATTAATTACTATCCTAGGTATATTAATTAATAAAAATTAATTTAATATTTAATCTATGTGTTTCTATGGTGTTAACCAAACTACAAATTAAGCTGCATCTCTAAATATTATTCTGTATTTTTCGCTTTAAATTATTGCTGTAAATTTATTATCTGGTTTGTTTTTGCCATTTTCAGAGGCAATGTTTTATGCTAAAGTACATTGTGTTTATCATTTAGATTATATTATGGAACTTTTGTATGAATTTGGCGTTGACTGGAAAATGTATCTCCAAAATTGTATACACTTAATTAAGTATTTTTACAATTATAGATGAATTAAAATGCTACTTATTTAGAGAAATTGCGGAAATTTTAATTCTTATAGTAAAACACGTTCTTGTATGGCAATATTAAATTATCAAACGGTAATGACTATAAACGACATACTTATATATTCCATAAAAACAAATAAATTATGTCGTGTTTTTAGTCAATTGATTATCATTACAATTATAATAAAATTACAATACGCGTCTAATGCACTCCCAGTCATTAGATATTATTTGAATACAATCGATTGTTTTATAACGGAATAATGTAAAGTAAACCGTAATATTATTACGCCTATCGCGGATGCAATTAATGCAATTAAACGTTAGCAACAAATTCAAAAATTATGCTATTGTTACGACGATTTGTACGATTCTATAATAAGCGATACGATTATTCAAAACCTATTACATCATGTGGCTTCCGCTGTGAAAATACGTGTATAACTTATATTAAGTATACAAGTATATATATTACTTTTATTAGAAAATTGTATCGATTCAACAATCGAATTTTTTCAACATTTACGAAATGAGTACCTGCGTACCTATACGTTTCGACTTACGAGGTAGTTTCAAACATAAAACTACCAAAATATAATATGGTAATAGGTATCCGTAGTACACGTAAAATGAATAGTCTAATTTCAAAATTGCTCGATATTTTACGAAACTTTCCGAAAGGATTAATTTTTTATTCTATGCTTCTAAATTCTTCATGAAACCAATATTTTGAACGACATTCATGGTAGGTACATAGTATTTTTATTTTAAAATTTCTGATTGTGTTGCACTACATCTTTATACTTGTATTTCAAAGAAATATAATGTTTAGAAATAGGTTATTTTCTTAGATAATATAGCTGAATTTAAAATTGAATATATATTAGGTATCGCAATTTAAATTACATAAAATAAAATTTTTTCACTATAATAAAAAATATACTATTTGTAAAATCAATATTATATGTACCTAAAGTGACTAGTGGGATTCAAATTTTGCAACTAGCTAAGAGAATTTTAAAAATAAACTTTTATGGCATAATAGCTAATCTTGCTATATAATCAAATATACCACCAGAAAATGAGATACTGTCTAAGTCTATTTGGTATATTATACAAAAATATCCAATGTATGGTAATATCCTATGTACAATAAGGTAAATTTATTAAGTTGTCCATATTAAATATTTTCCTATACAATTAATCATATTGAATAGTAAAATATACTTTGGGTATCTACTTATACAATTGTTCATTGAAAATTGTAATTTGTATAATAACTTTACTACATTTCAATTCAATTTTCGTTAGAATATCAGAATGCGATTTTAATCGCAATATATAATCTCTCAAATAACAATGAATATCATTTTAATTTTGCTTTACAATTACAAAATTTGTAGTTTGATACAATGTTTAAAAATCGATTTTGGTTTTCTCTAAATTTTCAACTATGTTATGTTAATTAAATATAAAACAAAATATAAAAATATTTATAAATATGTGTCATATACTCATATATATATATATATATATATATATATAAGAAAAACAGTTATTCGGAAAATGTATAATTTGTCATTGCAATAAAGGACAAAATCGTGTTTGGGGTCATTTATAATACAATTTACAATTTATAAATTTTATCCTTACTTTTATTTCAGTAATTTTTTATATTTATCATTCTATTATATGCATATTATATGTATATGTATATTATTTGTATTTATAATATACAAATATAATTGAATAGAGACTGAATAATTGACTGAAAATTTTTCGTTACAATTTACCCCATGCAAAGTATTTTTTTCTAAAGGTAAGTGCAATAAACAATATTATAAATTTTCTTATAATAACTGTTTTTTTTTTTAATGAAATAATAATATATGATACAGTATATAATACATGGTATATATAAATGTATGATTGTTATAAGAGAATATTGCAAATTAAAGGTAAAATAATGCACTTTTGTACCATAATATATCAGTTTCTATTTGATCACGTGAAAAACTATAAACGTTTGAAAAAGTCGAAATCATAACCGTCGAATATGACGCGTACATGATGATGTACAAATGATGTACTGATTCTAAATATTTGCCGTGAAAGAAAATACTTAGCGTGTTGTTTATTCAGTGATTTTCAATGATAAAAACCTGGTGAATTAGAAATTTAAAAGTAGATGTAATTTGTTCGTTGGATAGAATACCTACTGGTGGCGGATGTGTATTATGAATTTGAAAACAATGATAAATCGTTTCTCTCGATATAACGGTTCTGAACGAAGCTTTGGTGTACATTGTACAATTTATGTACATATAATAATATGAGTATCACTGTCGGTAATAGCTAAAATCAACTCTTTTATGGCGAAAATAATGTCGTCGAAATTTTCTCGTCAAGATTGCATTTATATACATTCTATGTAATAAATAAAAATCGAAAAATTAATTAGCAATTAGTTACAATTTTAACTATCAGAGTGAGCGCATAACGATCGGAGCACTCCTTGAAATATATTTTCTGGTTACAGACGCGATAAAAAAAAAAAATATATCCAATTGTAAAACCATTTCTCGCTTTGTTCGGAGAGTCTGTAAAATGAAAAAAAAAAAATATTAATTTGTGTAAGCACAAATTTCGGTTACGGCCCAATGTAGTAGTAAATCCTCGAATTCGATCGTCACAAAACGGTCGTCGAACACTCGTGTGTTTTTTTGTCGACGGAAATGTCGAATTTGTTGACATTTAACCGAACCGAACGTTTTTTCGGAACGCCGTTCCGTGCAGATTACACGCTATACGACTAGGTAAGTGACTTCGAGGTTTTTTCTGGGGACGGCCCGGGCGTTTATCGCGATTATTACGTATTATGTCGATAGATGGCTCTGTATAGATCGTTAATATCGGACGCTATTACAACTATTACTGTACTATATACGGGATTACAGTATAGTAGTAGTATTATTATTATTACGACGACGACGACGACGACGGTTTCTTTGACGAAAAGGGCAAAATGAATGAAAAAAAAAAAAAAAAATCGTAATTAACCCTATTATATTGCGTCCTTCCAACCGTAAAAAAAAAAACGAGCTTATCTCCCTCCGGCGGCGGCGGCGGCGGCGGCGGCTCGTAATTAAACGTTATAAAAGTTCAGGTTAATTACGTACGAAGAGATAAGTCCCTCGTACTGTAACGCAGTGGATGCACCGGTGTGGGGGGGGTGGGTAGGGGTAGGGGGAGGGAAGACGCAGGAACGTAATCTGTTTGTCGTGTGGCCGCGCGAGCGGTGCAAAACGGTTATCGCCGCGTATATCGTACGTATTATATATAATAATATAATATAATGGGCTACGGCGGCGAGGATCCGCCGCCGCCGGTTAGCAATTAAAATTCGTTTTCCCCGCCAATCCCGCCGCCATCCTCGTCGCCTTTGCCCGTCCCTCGCGTCCTTCCGCCCTCGGCCGAATCCCTGTCACCATATCCCTCCCACCCCATACACACTGTCACTATCGATAATATATATATACTTAATACTATATACATATATATATACTATACTATATCCTGCACGGGCACAAAGACCCTTCGACGTTCTATATAATAATAATAATGATATTATTATTATTATTATAATATAGTCGACGACGACGACGGTATTTTTCCTTTTCCTTTTCCTATTCTCCTCCGCTCTTTTTTCGCCGCGCTTCCTCCTCGGCGATGTGTGCGGGTCGTTCCCCGACATTAGTCGTATAAAAACGGTGCACGGGGACCGGCGGGGGCGGCGACACAACGGGCAAAAGGAAAATGGCCGACGGATTACGCGCGACCGTTTACGTTGCCACCGGTAACGCGCGGGGGCACCGTCACCCCCTACCGCTCATCACCCGTTACACACCGTATAACATATAATATAATATTATTATACGAAACCCCTTTTTCTCTCCGTCTCACTATAAACACACACGCGCGCGCGCGCGCGCGCGCTCACTTATACTATCGTTACTACCCGTCCCCTCCCCTCCATTCCTATACACGCGCACACGTGTACGCGATTTACTGTATATTGTATGGTATTATTGTAATGCGAGTCGTATAATATGATATCACAGTATTAGTGTAGTTGTTGTAATATACAGGTATATAGTACGCGTGCATAATGTATATCAGTCGTGGTCCCGGTCGGCATTACAGTCGTCGTCGACTTCTCCGCCGCGAGCGCATTTATTGATCTCTCGCCGGATTAATTCTTCGCCTCCCGGACCTTTCCCTCCTCCACCCCCTCCCACCGCCCCCGACTCGACGGCTTATTGCCCTCTTCGCACGGTCGTTCGTCGTCATTTTCAGGAAAAAAAAAACCGGAAGAAGTCGGACGGATCGGTAGAATTAGAGACGACCGGAAGAGAAGGGCTTTCGATAGACGAGAACGTTCACCGAGACATACGTATTATTCTGTAATTCGTTTACTGTAGAAAACGATAATGAAAATTAGCGACGGTGCTATCCGAAAACATATCATAAGATAGTACGGGAAATTATCGTTTCCACCACAATACAAAAAAAACTCGAGCACTGACACACCTAACGCTCTTTCGATAATGATATTTAGAATGCGGGATCCCCCTCCCCGTACATCCCGTATTATACTACGGGATCGTCTCGACGTCCCCTCGAAAAAATGTTGGAAACGTCACTGTGGTCTACGCATTTAGGGAGGTGTTTAAGCGTGGCGAGGAAGCGTTTGATTTTTACAACAATGTTTTTTTTTTTGTAATTTTTAATTTTAATTTAATTTTTCTGAAAGCAATTATTCAACCAGATGGAGTCAAAGAGGGGAAGCTGCCGCGTTGGTATGATATCGTTAGAAAGTCGGCTCTAGCTGGTACCCCATACATAGCATTTTTTTTTGTTTTTTCCCCGTAATTTCCTAAGAGAAAAACAAAAACTTCCTTTCATACAGTCATACACTGTACACATATCTATAGTGTAAGTAAAATTACTTTTAAAAAGTAATTAAATTACATTAAAAGTTACATTACATAAAAGTAATCCAATTACTTTCAAGTTATTTAAAATCATTTTTATCAAGTCACTTTACTGAATTACTTCAAAAGTAACGAAGTTATAAATTAAGTTATTTTTTTTTTAATAAAAAGTTAACATTGATAACATTTATCACATTTGAGGAGCGTTTAATTAAATCGTAGGCATATATAACAGTATTAAGATATATTTGGCTAAATTCATAAACACCACTGAATTTTTCCTATAATATTATATGTCTTTGAAGAATTTTAGTATTTACGTTTAATTGATATTCATGAACAGTACTAGGATTTATTTTAAGTAATTTATTAGTGAAAAATATAATTTTTCCCATGAATTCGTACCATTTAGTTATAAAACGGTGCAAACATGTTATAGATATAACATCAGATGTACGATGTACCTGCATATTATATAGTAGGAAATCATAAACACCGACCACCTCTCTATTTATTTTCGTATCTACAATGATACAATATCAACACAGGCGATTATACGCACACGCGGGAGATAAGGGAGACATTATGTCATGTTATACATTCTACCGACACAATAATATTATAATATGCATAATATAAATTCAAGTAGGTAATATCATTGATTATAAATTATTATTTATAATCAATGGTAATATATATAGCATTTGACAAATATTGTAATTTGTTATTGTTATTGAAAATACTATTTACAAGATAAATAATATGGGTAGTAGAGCCGTTTCAAAAAAATATGTAGGGGGGTGTTCCAAAAAAAAAAAAAAATCAATATGCAATATAAGTCTTCAAGTATTTCAAATTCAGCATTTAAACCCTACACCTAAACATGTACTGACTAATTTCCGACTAAACTTAATTTTGCTGACTTATTTTCTGAGTGGAAAATTGGACACCCCCTCCCATGCCCCCTCAAAGGACGGTCCTGATATGTAGGTGTACCCGACAATAGTAATTATTTTTGAAATATTACCTACTCCGTGTTTAACGCGTCTCTTCATCGTAATGATTTCCTTATTTACTGTAATATTATACAAGAGTTGAATTTAAAATAAACCCAAACAAATACAGCAGTACTCGTCATTTGAAGGGGAGAAATGGACGGACATTTAAGTTAAATGACCATTAAGTCTCGTTGGATTTCGAGAGTTGTTTAAAATTATATACAATTTAAGCCATACAAATGAACTGCAGCAATATATATATATATATATATATATATATAATAGTAATAAGTAAGTCCACTAATATATAATTATATATAAGTAATATACATATATTGTATTATTTAGGGAGAAATCAATAAAGCAGAGTACTTATTGCGTTAATTGAATTTCGATATTGAAACAATAAACGTAATTAAATCAGATAAGCGATTTGTTCATGGAGAAAAAATGTCTTTGTCGACAAAGTCGTATTTTATATCTAAATACACAATTATTATATTATATATTAAATGAATAACAATGGACGCTATTTTATCGATTCGCTTTTGATAACGGGGAAAAATAAACGTTCATCGTTGAAATACGTCCATTATATTAATGTAAAAAAAAACATCGAATAATAAAAAGGCGAGTTTTTACGACATGATATTTATTTTTAATTTTGACATCACGGTTTAATTTAGAGAGGGGAAATTTAGATCTTTGAGAAAATATATTATTTTAATCAAGTTGAGAAAAAAACGTGCCAAAGCGAGTAAAAATGCATTAAATTGAAAACAAATATATAAAAAGGTGATAACTATAAGTGTAGATCTAGGTACATAGTATGTGTATACTATACGTATATATAGTATTTACTTATTACTGGCGTAACCTCACACGCTAGTTAATAATTTTGAACGTCAACAGGTGTTTAATTTTGAACGTTGTATGATTATAGGAGTAGGCATATATGTATAGTATATTGTACACCTACGATATACGTGGCCATATTTCGTAATTGGACTCATTGCCTTTTTGGATAAAAGCTTTCGAATCCGTACAATAAATACAATATTTTGACTGTTTTATAAAAATATTTATAGGTACCAATCATACTGATAAGGTGTCACCTGATTTGAATGACCAATCAATCATTTATAAGTCACTTGCAACACATTATTTAAAATTTAAGTCTAAAAAAAATAAAGCTACATATAAATATTGTATATTTGATGTGAATTTAGTTCCGTATTTGTCATTTCAATGACAAATATTTAATTTCAATTTTATTTCATTTCAACATTGTATACGTATTATATTAAATTTGATACCAAAAGTAAATCATTGTATTCAGTTCATGAATTGGAAATATAGAAGAATTACTTTTGGGCTTTCAATAAATGAGCCTTCTCTCAAACTATATAACTCGTATACTGTAAAAACTATTTTGTAAGGGTGCTCTCAAAATATTATAAAATAAATACAAGTACTCCAACCCCCGTTTATCCACCCCCCCCTCAATTCTACGTCTGATTGTATTCGAAAAACAATTCTGAGTGAAGTTCATTTTAAATGGTTTTTAAGCCATTTATTTTAAGCATTACTTGTCAGATAGGATACACTTGGTGGAAATGTTTAATTTGAAAGCAATGAAATATTACTTATTTTAATAAAAATGATTCTGAGTGAAGTTCAGTGTAATAAATAAATAATAATTAGTACCTAATATAGGTAACCATGACAACTATGTATTTGTTATTTTTTGCTTTATAATAATTTTCAGTTTTCTCTTACGCCTATACAAAAAGTACTGGAAAAATAAAAATTATTTCTTGAAAATACCACCTAGAACCTAAAATTTTTTTTCGAAAAGAGCTCTTATTCGACTCAATTTACCCGGTAAGTCGTTTCTAGGATAAATAGAAAATAAAATAACATTATTAATACATTATTTTAAAACCAACATATTGTTTACTCTACTTCAAAGTCTAAAAATAATCGTGTAAGTATAGTGAGGAATATAAAATATACGAGTATTTTTTGAATCATTACAACGTAACAACCAAACCCTATATAATTCGATTGTGTAGAAAAATATTACCAAAAAACATTAAATATTTCTTAATTAAAACACGAGTTCTCTTTCTGGTTCATAAAATAAAATGTTTAAAAAAATTAAATAAAAGTTCTGGTTCGAGTGTTGGTTAAAACATGTTAATAAATAGAATCTAAATTCCCACTAAGTATTAACAAAATGTTAAATTATTACATAAAAACGTTAGAGTTCCTTTAAAATATAATTGGAACGGTTCATCCTAGTACTTGGATTTTAGTATTCTAATCAGTTCCAAAACGGTTCATTTCCAATTTGCCGATTCCCAGTTCACCAATAACCAATTTTATGACAAGGAAATCAGTTTAAACAATTTGTAGAAAACAATTACCGATTCGTCGACAATGAAAATACGACTATTGTACCTACTCGTACTTTTTATTATACCTATTAGAGTATTAAAATAGTATTCAATAATAATAATAGTATATAGTATACTTATTGAATACTTGATTATTTAGTGCAGATTCTTCTGATTTAAATTCCCTTTATTTTTCTTATTATTATCTCTTATAATAAAGATTCTTACGCAGTTTTTTTTTCCTACATTTAAAAAAAGATGACTCGTCGGATAGGATACTTATGGTAGATATATTGAATTTAAATATTTTAAATACATATTATGATTTATCAATGATAAATTCCGTTTTGAGTTTAAAGAAATGTTTATAGAATCGTAAAAAACAAGTTTTATAACTAATATAATGAAATTAAATAACGCGTGGAGCGGCATCTATTGAATAGTGTCGGTGGATTGGGAATCAGCGAACTGGGAATAATTGAATGTCGGCGAATTGGGAAGATATTTTCTAAAACCGGTTGTTTCAACCTAGGTGTCAAATTCACGTCAATGTTTTATACATTTTTAAAAATGTTTAATTAATTTCCTTTACGCTTAAGAAAATTATTGTAAAAATCGAACTACTTGAAATTGCTTTTCGGAAGTTCCGTCGCCCCAAAAAAATCTCCTCCGCTCGTTCTTCCTTCAGAAAAAATGTGTATAAAAACGAAATTAACCACATATAATGTAATAGTTCAACGTAGATTCACATTCATCACTTTTAAATCATGCGTGTTATGGTGTCTATAAAAAATAAAAATAAACAATTGTTTATACAATTTTATATTATTATTTTTAATAATAGTTTTTTTTTTTTTTTTTTTTTTTATAAGGAGAACGTTAGTATGAATACGCGTCTATATATGTATGTATATAAAAAAAAATTTGTAGATGTGAAAAACATGCTATAATACCTTATTAGGGCTTTAGAAAGGAGCCGCGACTTTAAAAATTAAGAAACACATATCAGTGCTTTTTTTTCTAGTATATATATATATATATATTCACACACGTTATACGTGTTATTATTATGACATGTCGTAGACTCGTTTCGTACAATATAGACATTGAACTCGTCAAAAAAATCGTATGCGTTTGATATTCCGCAACGTATCCTCGACGAGTTCATCTTGATTGGCGTACATATTAATATAATGAGGATATTTCATCGATTCGTTTCACGTTTTGTCATTTCTTCCATGTACAGCGGTGTAGGTCGGTACACGTCAAAATTTTAGCGTTTCTATATTTTGCTTTTTTTCACCGAGTCTCGTAATCCCGTGCAAAAAAAGATTTATATATATTATTTATATAAATATATTATAATAGGTATATAATGTTTATAAATATGTATCGTGTAGTATATATAAGAATAACCATATGATTATGCAGGATGGCTAGTGCGACGATATAATTTATGCCACGAGCATATTATACGTGATATCTACTCGCGATCATATATTGCGATTTTTTCGTATTCTATTGATATTCTAAAAACTGATTTTGGGAGAATTGACATATTATGAGCATGTATATATATATAAGAATATAAGTCTTTGAACTTAAAAATCATGACACCTCAGTAGATAAGGTAATGACGAGGAACTTATGTGGGTATACGTATTTGTAATCCGCACATTTTTAGTAATAAATGTGTACTTTTTTAAATAGTGATTCGTTAAGAAACTTTAAAAAATTCTATTGAATGCATTGTATTGTGATTAATGTGTACAGAATGTATTTTTCGTTACAATTTGATTTTCGTATTTTCAAGTATAGTATGACTACATCCATTGTCAATTAGGGAGATAGGTTTCCCTTCTAGGTCCGTCCGTTTTTTACCATTGTATCATTCTTGAAAAGCTGTTCCTTTCTTATACCTAATATTTCCAAAAAAATCCTTTAACTTGTGCCAATACTCTAAACTATATTAGTATAGTTACAAAAGCAAAGTACGTATAATATTAAACATATTATCCATTTATAATTAGCGAATTGAGGCTTGTTGTTCATTTCGAAAACTTGATTGAATATTATCGAAAATCAACAATTTTATTTAGATTGAAAAACTATAATATATTGAACATACTACTTTACGCGAAAAATTTAATATTAATATCATATTACGCAGTGTTGGGTATTAATGTGACTTAAGTTATAAGTTTCTGTGACGCAGTTACTTTTTTGAATAATGTAGTAGTAATTGCGTTACTTATTATTCCAAGTAACGTAAATGCAATCCAATTACAATTTAAAAGTAATTTTCACAAAACAACGTGATATTTTTGACGGTACAAATTTTGGGCAATATTATTAGAAATTATATAGAAAACCAAGACAATTTATGAAGACATTAAAATTTATTGTCAAATCTAAATAATACGTAATTATTTTTAGATTATAAGACCCCATATTTTATTTGACAACATTAAGTATTCATATTATATATATTATTATTGTTGGGTTGGTAGATAATATAATACGACATAATTTCCACCGTATCTCCCTCGTGAGTATAAATATCGCTTGTGTTGATATTTGTAATTGTAATTTGTAGCTACGAAAATAGAAACGCAGTCGGTGTTTATTGTTTCCTACTATATAATATATAGGTAACGGATATTTTGTCAATACAAAGAGCACAGTTTTATGACTATATGGTACAAATTCACGAAAAAAACGATATTTTTCACCGAGAAATTACATAAAATAAATCTTAGTATTGTTTATGAATACTAATTGAATGCACATTTTTAGATTCTTCTAAGATAGATAGAATTATAGTATTTCCATATTATTATGGAAAACACTCAATGCTGTTTATGTATTTAGCCAAATATATCTTATTATTGTTATATATATACCGACGATTCAGATGAAAATAATATGAAAACTATTATTATCGATGCTATTTTTTTTTATGAAAAAAGGTAACTTAATATGTAACTTCGTTACATTCGAAGTAATTCACTACTTGAAAGTAATTGAGTTACTTTTATTTAATGTAATTTAATTGCTTTTTAAAAGTAATTTACCCAACACTGATGTTATGTTACGACGAAAGGGCCGTTCTACCTTTTGTTTATGGAATTTTATCGTGGTTCTCGTTGTGATTCTTACTGTTAGTATATTCGTATTATATTATTTTATGGTAGTTATACGAAAATAAACGATAAATTTAAAAAACCAAAAGTCTCTACTCCGTACATAAAATATATTATAGTACACTAATAAATACGCTATTATCTGATACGGTAACCCTCCGGTGTACTTTTCCTTAATTGGAAAAATCGAATAGCATACGACCGGCGTGAAGTGTGCGAAATGCTCTTCCGGGGGATTATTCCGAAGATAACTAGAAAAAAAAAAAAAAGAAGAAAAACCATATACACGTCGGCTGACGGTATATAAATCGTTTTATTTTCTTGTGTGTATATAATATATATATATATATATAAGGGATTTATATTATATTATATATACGTAACCAAGTACGTGTATAATATACGACGAGCGCAATCGAATTTGCAAGACGAGAAATTGCGCGCGAAACGTCGACGGAGCGATAATATATTATACGATATCATTATTATGCGCGTATATGGCGGGAAAATAAGGGGAAAAAAAGGAAAAAAAAGGCGAACGCGTTTATACGACAAAATAAATATATATATATGCATAAGTATTTATATGTATATATATTATATATATATATTTGCTTGCGATATACGCTATATTATACCTCTTCCGTTCGCGAAAAGGGAGCGGATCGCATAATGTTATCGTTTACTCGCAGTTAATTCAAGTCGTAGAAATGTTCCCTTTTTTCGTCTCCCGTCCGTTACCCGTCGCCAAAAAGGGTTCTTCTGGAATATGGGTTGCACGGACTGTCGGGAAAAAGCAAATCTCGACTATATAATATATACACTATATATACATAATATATATGGGCAGGTGAACACAGTAATAATAATACACACACACACACACACACACACACACACACACACACACATATATATATGTATGTAAAAGATGACTTGAGGAGACGACAGAAAAAGAAAATAAAGAAACGATTTTCCCAGCAACGCGTCTCTTCCGGGCCTTTAGGCGTGCAACGGCAGAATATTATACCATTTCAAACGCCCCCGCGTGGGCTCGTGCGATCGAATCGTTTCGCTCGTACGGCTCACTCCTCGACGAAAGCACTGTACTCCGCGGATCCCTGTCCGACGAATGGAAGAACGAATAAAAAAAAAAAACCACCCCTCGTCCCTGTATTTTATATACGATTTTATCGATGATATACGATAACGGTATAAATACGTAGATATTGCCCCTTTCACGGGTATACTGCACGCGATCTCTGATAATCTTTTCTGTAAAAAAAAAAAAAAATTTAATTAAAAAAATGGTCACCGTCTTTTCATTACGATAGATTAAAATACATTATTATATATTATGTAGGTATTTGATAATGACAATATTCGTGATAACACCGCGTAAGTACTATAGAAGTCGTACGCTATAATATAATGTTGAACAAATTGTCGAGAAAAGGTTTTATATTTTATCAATATTGTTCGATCATCATACAGGTATTATATATACGAGTACGAGTAGTATAGATGTGTATACTAGGTATATGATGTATAGTCAAAATTTTATTTCCAATACTATTATAACTTTAGTAATTTCTCCCCCGAAAATATTATGTGCTCACGGTTCCTTTAGATTAGTTAGGGTCCGTCCAGTGTTTGGAAAGAAAGACGTTCATTGCGTTCACGTTTATATTTGTGAACGATTCGCGCTCGTTTCTTTCAAATAAAACTTGAACGATCGTGACGATTATATTTTTTGAGGAATTTAAATGATTTTCCGGACGTTCAAATTAATTTAAAATACATAAATATCGTTTTAAATTTATATATAAATGGAAAAAACGTAATACTCAAAATGCAATTCCGCGGGCAGTCCCACACCATAACGATAGTTCCTATGAGTGTATAATGTTTCGATTGTTAAAAGAAAAATATGCATATCGTCAATAATTTATTAGGTAATAAAAATGAATGACTAGATGAACACGTTCACCTTTTAGTTTTTTTTTTAAAAATGTAAACCAAAACGAATTATTTTTAAATAATTATGAACGTGAATGTTAACGAGTTCGTTTTTACATATTGGATGTGAACATAAACAAACTCAATTGTCATATTAATGTTCCAAATACTGCGGGACCTAACCGATAAATTGTTAAACTGTAACCGTCTGTCAGATAAATAATGTATTGTGGTAGATTTTTTAAAAAGGTATATTTTTTTTATTTTCTCAAGTGTAAAGGAAAACTACCTAAAATATCGGAAAATAATATTTCACCGAGTTGCGTTCAAAATCGATTCATCGAAAGATACGATTTATCATTGTTTTTTAATTCAATATATTCACCACCAATATCCTATCCGACGATTGAAGTACATCCGCCTCTTATTGACCGGCTTATTATTTTTGTATATATATTTTGGGGTAGAAGAGTTTCGAGCAGGAAATTTGGAGTAAAGAGTTTTTCGATAATGAATTCGTTCTACTTGGTATACACTAAAAAGGGAGGTTTTTAATTTTCCTAGTAGTTTTCTAAACGATAAAGAATAACCATTTAGTGCATTTTATAACGGATATTTGTTATTAATTTGAAAAATATCAATTAAATTAATAGAAATTGTAATGTTGCCGATTTCTTTGTTTTTCCAATAATATTGTAGGTATTAAAATTAAAACTTTCTCAGATTCGTCTTTCGATTGCATTTGAATATAATAATAATACACTATCTTGTCTGAGGACTAAATGGATGATGGACCAACTTCCACTATCTATAGGTATAGGTATCTATCTCCCGATGGGTTTTTTTTGTATAATATATAATGTTTAAAGTATATGTAGAAAGTATTTTATTATAAATACATTTTTTTTAAATAATTATTTATCTCACAAACGTTAAAGTGTATTATAAGTAGTATGATTAATTATTTAATTATAGTTACTATTACTAAAATATAGTTCGACTTGGTTCGTTCATAATTGAATAAGTGATTTTATTTAAAGTACCTACCTTTGTTCTCGGTTTCAACATTTACGATTTTGGTTCTATACATCTACGTGTATAATATATAGTCCTGAGTGCTGACACCTGCTCTCGATCTTGCTGCAGATGTCTCCGAAAATGGACAGACACTCGAATAAAATATCGACTTACCGAAAAATCGTAAAAACTCGGTAAACACACTTTATATTTGGACCCGCCTTCAAAAACAAAATTTCGCCTAAGAAAAAAAAAAATGAATAATCCCGCGAATGAATGGGTTATTATACTTGATAATCATCCGCAAGGAATTTTCTATAATCGTAGGACACGTGATACAGTATATATTATATAAAATTTACATAATTCGATCGTATATCTATGTACAAAATTATATTATATGCATTTTCCCGCAACGAAAAAGGTCATTTTTCCAGAGAAAAATAAAAAAATAAACAAAACCGAGTATAATATTATATCATTTCTGTTTATGATATTACAATGCATATATATATATACACCAACACCTATACCTATAATATATTATATTATTACGTACATTCGCGACAATGATTGAATCGCTGGCGTTTTATTATGCTTAGATGCGTCATAGTAATATGCATATTATGCGAGCGTGTTGTTCGAAAATCCGCGTTGACATTTTTCATTTTATTTGCGCAATTTTATCGTCTTGACGCAACCGTGAAAAGCTCGGAGACTAATATAACCTATAAAAAAATATAACGTATGAAAATACGTGTGTATAGCGTTCACGCACGTATATATATTTCGGTGACGGCTATATATCATATTTTTCGGCTTAAATATTTTTTGACTATAATTTCACACCTATAGTATATGTATATATATATATATAAGGAAATTAACATCACACGAAAAAATCACATAATAAAAACTCCAATTCCTTTTGTTTATTATTGTATTTACCATAATTTACCGTCCACAACAATATATACCGAGCTGTTTTTTTTTCTATAAATTTGATTTTGTTCTCAGCATCCCTTTTTGAGGTGTGTACGAAGGAGTACGATCAATGGGTACGAGACTATTTGCCGTATATTCATATTTATAAGATACATACACCATAAGTGTATGCCGATGTTTGACGTTCGGTGAATTTCTTCCGAGCTTTAACGAATTTCCGTATAATTTACAATAGGACGAGCATCAACTTGTTAATTTTATGCACTATAAACTTCTTCAATTCATGCAGTGTTCTCAATTAATGCACAATCGCCGATAAATCACAATCAAAATAAGACAAAGACGTCACTTTGGTGTCTCAAAAGATAGCTATTTTTATCGTGTACAACTGGTAAATTGGGCTTGAACATCTGCACTCTACTCGTTTCTAGTCAGTACGTGTCAGAATAATGCCTAGTGCAGACGTAATGTCAACGAGATTTAAACAATGAGTTGCAATAATGTAATATAATTTTTAATTTCTGAAAAGATTAACTGAAATGGTTACGCAGTGGCCCAACCAGCTCTACAATCTCGGGGAGCTTTTTAAAATCGATTTTTTTTTTATTCAATAACTTTCCCAAAAATATAAAACAAAAATCAGTCATACGATAACAATTTTGAAATTTATTTATTTTAATATATCCGATATGCATTCATCGCCTACAACTGTAAACTCTCTCTGGTACATTGAGACACTGTTAAAATTAAGAATACGGGTTTGTAAAATTTCCAGATCAACGAAGACCATTTTGTTGCAGCACGATAACGCCCGACCTCACACATTACAGGCAACTTGCAGTGACGCCCTCAAACAATTTAAATTTGAGATCATTCAACATCCTCAATATTCATCTGATTTGGCACCTTGTGACTTCCACTTCTTTTGAGATCTCAAGAGAGATCTTAAAGGTATCCACTTCACGTTGGATGAAGAAGTAGAGAAAGCAGTAAAGTCTTGGATCAATGATAGACCAGCAACAAATTTCAGTAACGGTATGAAGAAACTTGTGACTCGTTAGGAGAAATGTATATTAATTGTAAATGGTAAATATATTGAAAAATAAAGGTGTTAATTTGTAGATAAAGAAGTCTACTTTCATATTTTTTTTTTTTTTTTTTAATTTTCAATTATCTCTCTCCATTCACGAAAAATTCACGATTATGCATTACTTATCATTGGCAACCTCTTAAGTTTAATAGTTTGATTTTAACTATTATAGTTTTATTCATTCAAATGATATTAAAAAGAATATCAATTTAAATTAGGATCAAAGTTTATCTATATAGCTACCAGGGAACTTTTGTCTTGACCTTAAAAAAATACACTGAAACTTGCAAAATATAAATGAAACTCGTAATATGGGTACGTATACCATTTAACGAACTGTAATGGAACATTTTGATAATATTTTGGTAAGCACCTCGGAGCTTTTTTGTAAATCATTATAGTCTATCAATGAAATTATCTCTTTGGAAATTAAGACAATATTATACAAAGAGGATTGAAATGTCCTCTTATATTTTGCTTCTGGGATACATTTGGGATGTATTTACAGTGGGGTTTATATATGAATTTCACTACGTGAAACGTATATATCGGACACCCCGAAAGAATGCAACCGCACGGGAAGATGGACAACCGATTCTCACAGATTATAATATAATATACAATACATATATTATTATTATGTTATATTATAACGTGCATGTGGTTTACCCTGTATGGTCGTTTATATTTTGTCGGCAGACCGACTCCTATCGGATACGGTTTTCTAAGACATTAAATATGATGTAAAACGGTAGATACATACGCGCTTACGTGGGTATAATATCACCGCGTGAAAATGTTTATTGCCTATACAAGTCGCGCGTTTATATATAATATATATATATTATATATATTATGTCGTCAGCCTTTGATTTGCGACCCGACGACAGCGTGTCCAACCCTTGTTTGAAAATATTATATGTGTTCGGGTGTACCTACTCTAGGACGGGCGCGTACGTGCATTTTTCACGGTTATATAGTGTATAGTAGCGTGCACATATGTACCTAAGTGGTATTTGCGGTAATAACCATGAATAGAGTTACCTTATACCGTATATAGCTGGTACCCATATATTGTGCGTTGTTATCGTAATATATTACGGTAGGTATCGAAAATGTAACGTAAGATAATGTTTGTCCATACAAATCGATTATGACTGCAGGACATATTATATTTCGATCGATATTGTATACGTTTGGTGTTTGTTCAACGATTGCGATAATAACAGAAAAATACCTACAAGTATTGGGTAAGGTAAGACCATTACAGGAAAAAAAAAAAAAACGATCATTACCTACGTCATTTACGTGTTGGCTGGCACACCGTCGTTGAGATATTGAGAAAAATGTCCCCCCGAGACGCTCAATTGTAAATATAAATTCGCCAAAACTACCTACTAATAACAATCGTTTGACGTATGTGTTGAAAAAACTACCAACATTTGAGATCGAGTGTGTTTTGGATTGGTTTCATTTAGTCTTACGATTATGCAGAAAATTTAATTGGTTTTTTTTTTTTTTTATTCGGATGATTATATAATGATAAAATTATACAATGCCTTTTTTTAAAATATTTTTTAATTTATAATATATAAATTAATTTATTCAATTTATTCCTCTATACGTTTTTTGGTTTATGTCAAATCAAATAATTATACAATAATATACCTAAATAATATGTCAAAATTTCACATTTTTCTTTGTATTTCTTCCATCCCCCCCCCTACCACCACAGGTTCCGACACTGGGCACTGTATAACTATAATGGCTATAACGAGATTTTAATTTTATTTATTTTATCTACGTAATATATAATGTATATAGTAACGACAAACAAAATATTACTAACGCAAGTCGTACAAAAACGTATTTATTTATTCCTTTTACAGTTTAATAGGTGTCGCGATATGTTAAGTAGAATTTAATGTATTTTTAATGCAATTGTACACGCGATCAATTCATCTCGATTATGCGGCAATCGTTTCCGTGCGAATTTCTCTCTCACAATTTATATAATAATATACATATTATTAGTCATTATTCTATTATTATACTATGTATATAGGACGTGTTGCTGTGTATCTGATAAACGATTCTTCGGTGTACCAGTTGAGAATTCAAATCGATTTTTTGCGATAAAAAGAAAAATTACAATATTTCCTGAAACTCGCGTTGAAAATAATTTATATAATATTATACGCTACGCGTTTAAACGGTAAAAACTAGCTATTGAGAATAATTATTATTACGAATATATATATATATGTTTAAAGATATTACACATATATTTATTGGTTTATGTTTATAAGTGATAATTATTTATTACCTTACGTGATTAAACTAATAGATATATGTACTGTACATAATATAATGTAACTATAGGTGCTTAGCCAGTGAAGTTATATTATATTCGCTGATAACACGAAAATTATACTTATATAATTTCACACATAAAATACGCATTTAAACGTGTATTTATTACCATGATTGGTATTGATTAGTACCGCATGTATAATTAACTAGGTATACCTAATATAGTAAACAGAAAAATATTAAATATACAATAATTTAGATCCGTATACTTTATTATTTTAATATAGTATATGTATTGATATAATTTATTGGAAAAAATTAATACAACAATTGGCACAAATATTACGTTTTGCTTTATTCTTTTACCATTTATGGTAATTTATTTATTTATATTATAAACTATACATTAGCTATTTGTAATAATAATAATAATAATAATAATCATATTTGTCATAATTCGTATCTTATAATTGGTTAAACGAAGACATCAAATGTGGACGCTACGTGCACTTAAGTATTGTATATATATATATATATATTCGAAGCTGGGAATTAATTAGTTGAAAATTAAAATTAAGTTAAAAAGTATATTTAATTTTATTAAATGTACTTAATTCTTTCCTTTTTTATTCAAATTATCTACTAACTTTATAAGTTACTTTTTTAAAAAACCTTAACGTGTTAACTTCAAAATTATACCAAATGTATACAAAAGTATCTAAAAATACAAAATAAATCAATCAGTATAAATCAATCTATACTCCGCGCATACTATACTTAATTCAACGTTAAGGCATTACTCAATGGGAAATGTATGGTTTGGGGCCAGAGGAAAGGCTTAGTCGCTGCTAGTCTCATTCTGCAAAGCGCATGTTTAGCAGTGATGAACTGCGAAAGATGTGTTCTACTATAGTCATGAAGGACACATTATATATTATTATAAATTTCCACTTATATTCTACGTAAATATTTTAAACTTTCCTGTTGTTAATCGCCTATCTATCGAATTATGTATTAATAGGTATAGGTATAGGAAATTTTATTGTTTTATAATTTTTAGCAACAATAGAGGTACAATGCTACAATCAAGATTCCTCTTTTTTTTTTTTGGTCTTGTACCTAGTCGTCATTTATCTCTTGGTTTTCGCAGGACCCAGTCCTGACTTTATTTTATCGCATCACATGGCCCAGCCATAAAGCTATGGTCTTTTTATGGATTTTTATGAAATTATTGCAGGCTGTCACTATTGCCACTTCCGCTGGTTGTAGTCTCGAAGTTCATATAGTTGCGAATTTCTCTTTGGTAATTTGCCGGCTATTAAATTGTTTTTCGGATGAAATATGACTACTCGTCATTTAAACCGAGATACTAAATGGCGTGGGAGGGGATTAAACGCATCACTGCACCATAATATAGTCTCGTCACTGTTCACGAGCCTAACTATATAATATTAACAATGTTTTTACAAATGTCGTACCATTTTCACCAGGACATGCATTTCATGCTAATGGCCAGAAGTTTATACATCATCGATTATCAAAAAAAAAACATAATATATTATAGTCTGTAAGGGAAGATTATATGGAATCAAGGGCCTTTTAAATAGGGGGGGTACTAACATTTAAAGCAGTCCAATTTCTTGTACCACGAGGATATTTTTTAAAACCATTTTCTGTACATCAAATAATAATTGATTTTATGACTTTCTGTTGAATAATCACCAACTACTCTTTAGAGTAAACATTAGTAGAACGATTTATTGATCGACGTACAATATTCTAAAACATAAGGTCTTTTTTTTATCGAACTTAACTTTTTTATCTATAATGCGTGCAGTAGGCCGTGTGATGACCCGATTATATTTTTAAAATTTTTAAAATATTGGAACAATTATAATGATTGACTGAAAAAATAAATAGTCTATAAATCCTAGGCTAGTATCCTATATAGGTCGGGGGGGGGGGCTTAGAAGGCCCGGCCCATTGATATATTGCCTTGGGCCTAGGGCCGTCCCACCCATAAAAAATATAATTTACTATTTTTTAGCGTCTACGTAGGTTTTTACGATTTTTTTTTTTTTTTTTTAATAACGTATTAGATATCTACCTAATGCCTAATAAATATAATAGTTATGTTTATAATAATAATGAATAATAAACCTATATTTATAGAAAAGAAAAATTGTATCATTTTTCGATAGATTGTCGTAACGACATAACCCGCTCTCGTCTCCGAATAAATAAATCTATAGACCCCGTAGACATATAGATACTACGGGAGTGGGCATCATAGAGCCAGTGAATCGTTTTAGTCATATTGAAAAAAAAAAATATACTATCGTTTTCGTTGTACGGTGTGCCCGCGGAATCGGACGTTTGAATGTTACATTTTTATAGTTATATTTAAATCTTATTGGAGGGTATCTTTAATATGATAATATTTAATTCGAACTTCCTGACAAACCGTTCGAGTTCCTTAAAAATACTATCTATCTTATTTAACTGTTCCTCCGAGCCAGTGACATACGAGTTCAAAGGGTTATGTTGGTAAACTCGATGCTTACGAAAACATTGCGTTGTGCAAACAGGTCGGCGAGAAGACACGAAAACTATAGTATAATACTATATGTATACTAGCTGTGCTGCGCGTACGTCCCGGCGGTGACGGCCCGCGTCGAATCGGACCCTGTAAACACACACGTGTGGCGCGGAAGAGGATAGCGCGTCTGGCGTGCACACCACCGCCGCCGCCGCCGCCACCGCCGCCACTGCACAAAGGGCGCGTACACGATCAGTGGCGGCGGTGGTCGCAAAAGGATATACCGCTCGCGACCGTCTGACGCCGGATTATCTTCGGTCCTAATAAATTGCCAAATGGATTTTTAACAGCTTTCTCGTGGTGGCAGGGTCAGGAGAGAGGAGGGGGTTAAAACAGACTTCCTAGGCTGTTGTGTTTTTTTTTTTTTTTTACCCGACCACCTTTGGTATTTTTTTTGCTTTGGCGACTATGAAACACCGGTCGCGTATACTTATACGATAGATTGCAAATTATGGAAAAAAAAAAAAAAAAAAAAAAAAACCATCTTAATAGGTACTTACATTCATTTTGGATATCTCGATACATTTCATGTGTAGAAAAGATACGAGATAAAAATATATTGGTAAATAAAAGATACAATAGATAGTCTCGAAAATGAAATTATTATTTTATAATAAAAATTATCGTTACTCATTACGATTTTATAAAATAAAACGTATATATTCTCTCATTTTCTTCTCCTCTGCTCTCTCTCTCTCCCAACTAGGGGGTCGCCCTAGTCCTCGTCTTTCACACGATCCGATCTCCCGTATTCTCCCCACTTACACCCGCGCCCACCACATGTCACTCATTATTACATCTCCTCACATCTCTTTTGATCTTACTTTTTCCCTCTTTCCTTCAACATAAATTCCTTTTACCACTCTTACTGCCCCTGTATCTTCCCTCTTTACAACACGCCCTAGCCATCTCAAACGTCCATTCTCCCTTATTTCGTCCACTATTGCAGAAGCCAATCTTACACTGCCACTCATAACATTCACTTCATATTTCGTTGTCCTCTCTAGGTACTTCACACATGGTTAGCGGTGCAAAGTTCAATTCTACAAGGCCATTCCAACAAATTTGTGAGTCATTGTTGGAAAGTTTAGAAAATGCATTAGATATTGTTTTTATTTTATCGACATTTTTAATTTTCTGCCGATAACTGCAAGCCAACAACGCATTTTCAAACTCTCATAAAAGTGTGAACAAAGGTCCAATAAATGTCGGGACCATTTTATGATATTGCGCGGTTATTGTCAAGTTAGCGGCACAAATTGAAAAAAGTCGACAAAATAAAAATTATACACAATAAATTGTATAACCTTTCTAACAATTACCAACAAATGACCAACGAATTTTTTGGAATGGTCTCATTAAAAACTGTTAACCTTGCATCGCAAAATTCACGGACGTCACAAATCCATCTAAAATTCTTAACATTTTCATTTCTGTCACACTCGTACTATGTTCTATTTTCCTATCCACTGCCCAACACTCCCGTACATCATACAGGTCTAATTACTGTCTTATAAAATTTACTCATTAATCTGATTGGAACTCTCCACTTTATCCACCCTGCACACTTAATCCTATATTTTAACCTTCCTTAAAACTAAGAGTATAAAATCATTTTTAATAATAATAATATTTGTATAGAATCATTTTTAAATATCATAAATCAAGTTAAATTATTTAAATTACTTATAATACTTATACTATAAATAATTAGATTTTCGTTCAAACTGCGCACGGGCGAAGATTACGATTAATTAAATTGTATATACTATACATATATATATATGCAAATTAATTATTGTACAACTAAAACTATTACTTAGGTACAAAAATGTTTTGTTACCAATTTTTATATATTTATGATTTTGGGACATTGTGTGACTCTCTAGACGTAAACCTGGTCATATACCGTATATCATGGTAGCGTATTGGCTGTGGTGTAAGCGATAAGTACTAAATGTACCTACGTTATAACACTTATTCCACAGAAAAAATCTCAAAACAAAAATGTACCTAAATCATACAACAGTTTTACTGTTTTCTCGTTGCATATATTATCCACTTTGTCTCATAAAAAATCTGTATTTATGTGTTGGTAAGTTTATATTTTGAAACATTATGTACCTACTTATTTTCTAATTAAAAATATACATTTGAAAAAAAAAACATTAAATTAAATTTATAAACTGCATCAATACACAGGACAGAATTAATTTTGCATAAATAATGTAACTGGTATAAGTGGATATAAAGTTTTCACAAGATGGAAAAAAATGAATATTATAATATGACATAAAATATAACCCGCAAACTTGCAAATTGAATTAATATAATATTTTTTTGTCATTCTTTATCGTGGAAATAAATATACGAACAAAAAGGATGTATCACCTATATATTCATATAATATATGTATACCTACATATAGGTACACGAGAAAGACATTATTGTAAGTGTAATATCCGTTAAATAGGTATTTATAGCGTTTATTCATTTAAATATTAAACTTTTTAATGATAATGTGCAATGAACATTGATAAGGTTATTAATGGTATTAATTTCCATACTATATTATATTATATTATATTATATGATTATTAGTAATGTGTATAATTTAGTACACCTAATATATTATTAAGTATAATCACTGATCGATACGATATGAAAACGATTTTATCGACTTGTTATTTATACATTTTATCGGATTTAATATTATTATTGTATACGTGGCAAATCATATAACAGATTTAAATTATAATTGTAATTTGTATGTGCTTATGGTTATTTATGAGGCACACCTATACATATATACATACATATAACATCAATACAGTATATACGCGTTTTTGTGTAAATATTTTTTTCATTACCCATTAATTTTTTATCACGTGGTTTTGTTTACTAGCCTTTGGATTCGATTTTGAACAGTCATTATGCATTGCAATCAACACGTGTAATTAAATATTTTAGGTCAATATTTACATAGATTAAGTAAAATATAGTCGGTCTTTAGCGTATATTGTCTTAAAAAATATATATATATATAACTTAAATATTATATACGATTACAATATATTATATTATCAGTATAGGTATAACCTATGGATTAACTTTGGTTTCACATAACATCAAATTATATCGATTCAACTTCGGCGGAAATAAGTACAAGACGGTACCGTTTACGTACCAATCAAACTATAAATAATTGTAAAATTGTCTTGTAAATGGTTATTTTTCGTTTGTAGGATAATTTTATAAATATCGTTTTACGGTATGGGTCATATTAAAAATCGGGTTTGAAATAGAAAATATGTACGGACAACCCACCCCCCTCCTTTCCATCTGTAGGAAATAGAATAGCACTTCCCTCGTCGAATGGGATACTGAAAGTGTTGGACGTAATGAATTCGAAACCAATGATAAATCATTTATTTAAATAAAACGATACTGATCAATACACATAATATGGTGTAGTATAATTTTCCGCTATTATAGGTAGTTTTTCTTTACACTTAGGAAAAGTACTGAGAAAATCGAAAACGTGTCTTTTTAAAATATCAACCACAATACATTTCTATAAAAAATTTTACTTAAAAAATCCATCTGAAATCCTTCTTTTTGAAAATCGTATACAATATACACGCATAGAAAGAATAAATTTAATTTCAAAATTTTATAAAATATTATTAAGAAGTAGTAAACAGGTTATGATATTATAACCATGTCAGTGTACACATGTATGTAATTCTATAGTAAATAATTGGTAAAGTTGCTGGCCTTATAGTTTTCCAATTTATAACAATTTTCGATAGCTTTCACTTAGTATAAAAAATACTGGAAATATCAAAAAATGATTTCTATAAAGTACCACAATGAATTTGCAATCATAAAGCTCTATACCCAAAATATATTTCACTTTTAAAGTATATGCATAAAAAAACCGTTTTAAAACCAAAATAATAAATGAAAGTGTACTTTATATAACGACTAAAAACTATTCGCAAAATCACAATAACCTTATTATATATTAAAATCTTTACAGGAATATTTTTTCGGGGTAAGCTAATAAATTACTTTCAAGGGTTGATGAGTAATATTAAATGAAAAGATCATTTAATGCAAGTAAAAGTTAAAAAATAAATTATCATAGGGGGATATAGCCGTCCATACCTATTAGCTGCACCTTAGCATCTGCGCTATATAGATTACCTATATAGAAAATTTAATTAAACAAAATAAGTGGTCAGTCAAAAGTTAATAAATAACAAAAAATAATATGTTTAGGTTAAACATGTTTAGGAAAAAAATATTGATTTAACTCGGATCAAAAGTTAATTTTTTTAAAGTATAATTGATTAGAAAAACTTGGATTGAATCTTTAAAATTTTTCGAGAAAAAGTATTAAACAGGTCTACATCTTACTTTTTGTCTTTTTGTTCATTCTTTTATACACGTATACACTATACACGTTTTGGAAAATTAGGTAAGTGTTCCAGGTTAAAATTAAAGATCTTTCTAATAGAAAATATATCTTAGCAGGCACTTTAACAGGTCATACTTTGATTTTAAAAATAGTTTCATTAGGCATAAAGAAAACTAACGAAAATTGTTATAAATTTGAATATAATAATACTAGAGACTTAAAAATATTTGAATAACAATACTAAAAGAAAATGTTGAGTAGGATTTTTCGAACATCGAGTAAAGAGCATTATGATTGGATATGTACCTATTCTTGTTGGTACATTAAAAGGTTAATTTTATTTACTTATACATTGTATTTTATTTATTATATTATTATATTGGTGTAGTTTTTTTTTTTGAATACAACACTGACGTAAAAATCGACTTTAAAACTAGACAAAATTGTGGGATTTTGGAAATTTAGATTTATAAACGCAACTAAAAAGAGGTTTTAGAGGATTATCCCTTCCCCCAAAATAAAAAATATTCAGAGCCCAAAAAAAAAAAAAAAAAAATGTTTTTCTTATAATTGATATTAAATTTAAAATATTCAACTTTTTAATAAAAATTATTTTGTACAATCAATGCATTTGTATCATTTTTTAAAAAAAAAAGATAAAATTGAATTATTATTGAATGCAATACCTACCGGGTGTGGATTCATTTTTCTTCAAAAAAAGGTCTTGTTCATTCTCCTCCACTGAAAATATTCGCTTTTCGATTGTCCATTTTCCTCCAAAACTTTTGGAACATTGACAGGTATTTATAATTAATTTATTAGGTATTTATTTATATTATATAATTATGACAATTAATCTAATGAAAAAGAATAAAAAAAAAACACAAAAAATAAATAAAAACATGCCAATTCATAATATAAATATATTATATTTTTATTTTTCCTAAAATGATTCGTCATAAATATAGTATACTTACTTAAAATTCAATTTGGATACATAATAAATATATAATATCTACTAAATTCTTAAAATATACTTTAAAACGAATTTTACTTGATTTTTTCTCAATTGTCATTTTTATATATTGTGTATCTAATGTGATCAATGTGAAAAACTAATTAGTATAGCGGATAACCTATCATTTTATTTAAATATACAATAAATAAATACATTGTTTGGTGAAAAATGGACAGTGGAGGAAAATGGAAAATGGTCCAACCCCCGGGTGTGACTCATAAGTGCAATTTTTTTTAAGTAAGACTACTTGTGAGTTCAACAGCCTTTGAGTGCGAAACCTTGAATTTTTAACTCGGTTTGAGTGTGACGTATTGTAAGTGTAACTTTTTTTGAGTACAACACCTCATTAGTAGGATAACTTTTGATTGCACGGCGTATATCATTGGTTTACGTATTTCATCGGAAATAATATTGTTTATTAATTAATTATTTTTAAAATATTCCAACTACGGCAGAAATTGCGTGTCGCTTTCCAGAAGATAGTTTCGTTCACCGCTAAAGTGTTTCCGACGAATAGGTCAAGAAAATAACTTTTGTCATCCGAATATTGAACACGTTTACCTATTTTCGGATATTAACGTACACATCAATGTAGTACAATAATCGTGTATAATATTGTAATAACAAACGACACGTCCACGTGGTAAGATCAATATTATACATACAGTTATTATATTATTATCATAATATTACACGGCTCGTGTTATATAATAATGTTATTATCAATGCGAATAAACGATATAAATATTATGTACGTTTACGATAAGAGGGTGACGAATGTCCGGAGGACGGGGAGAAGGGTATAGGAAGTGTGGGAAGGGTTTCATACATGTCCGGAGGGATGGAGAATATTGTCCCGCGTACGTGGAAGGCTCGTGGCGCGGGGGCGGGCCGATGGCAATCTTAATTAAAGCTCATTATTACCGCTTCCGGTGTGTATCGCGGCCGCTGTTGCTCGCGTACTTCCGATATACGCGGGCACACCGTCGACGCGTGTACCCAGTTTAATACAATACAATAACAATACATATACAATAATAATAATATGTATAATCTCATGTGTGTGTGTGTGTGTGTAGTACACATATAAAACGTATGCACGCACACGTTATTGTAATATACGAGCACGATGATGTAGTGTGTGGAACCGAACGATTTCTACCCCTAAATTTCACATTCGGCCAACGGTGTGTATCGGGGTTTTCCGATTAAACGTCACTCGTTCACTGTGTATAACCACCGGCGATATTGCGCAATGTCGTTATATTATATAATACGTTCGGATTTTTGGCAAAATGCAAAACGCAAAACGACAAACTGAATACACGTGCTAAGTATGACACGAAAAATGCGGGTAGGTTATCCGTTCGGTTTCCGCCAAGAACGGCTCTATTCCACACCTGATATGCTTTCGAGCATCATGTTATCCACGTGGTTTCCATAAAATATGGATGTGCTACATCTGTATCAATTAATACACGATGTGTTGTGTATCCGAGGAAAACTCCAGATATACCACAGCGATTACCTGTGGATTTGAGGGGGGCAACGTGGCGATCGCCACTTCCTTGGAATTTTTTTTTTTTTTTAATCATTATTTTATGAGTATAAAATTGATTTTGAATAGATAATAATTGATAACCTATAATACAGGGTAGACCAGGGAATCGGGAAAACTTGAAATAACTCTCACAAACGTTTAAACAATATATTTGCAA
Source organism: Pemphigus obesinymphae (assembly GCA_025469235.1). Classification (NCBI taxonomy): domain Eukaryota; kingdom Metazoa; phylum Arthropoda; class Insecta; order Hemiptera; family Aphididae; genus Pemphigus; species Pemphigus obesinymphae. Next base: position 6,289 of record JAIPRL010003770.1, on the reverse strand, counting down.
GTTTTATTGTGGGAAACATAGAGTAAATATTATGCCATTAAAGGTTAAAAACTAAAATGTCAACTTCGGAAAATAATGTCAGTAAGATGGTGTTCATTCTTCTGTAATCCATTCCTGGAATCAAGCTTGGCAGTTTTGCAGGACTGTAACACTTCGATGGGAATCAGAGCAATATCTTCTTGGATTTTTATCTTCAACTAGAGAAGTGTTTTTGGGCGAGTGCTGTATACTTTGTTTTTAAGATGGCTACACAAGAAAAAATTTGACTGTCCATCAACGACAACCGTTTGACAGCTCTTTGGTAATCACATCGTTTCACGGTTCAGCGACATTCATTGCCCCACCGCCAAAGGTCACCTGTTTGTCGGGTTGTGATTTGAGTGGGTGTTCAAGATAAACCATTTGTGACTTGATGCACATTTACAGTGAAATCTATAGAAATCCTTTAATAGAACGACGAGAGCTGGAGTCGCAAGAACTAGAAAACACGTGGCAAAATGGGGATTGAGTGAGAAAAATGAAGCATTTTAATATGGAGAATGCCAGATAGACGAACATTTATTTCTTGGTATCTTATATCCAAAGAACAACAAAGAAAATACAGCCTATAATATGAGACTGCCACAATTCAACACTTATTTTTTCTCGTTATAACATTTTTCATTTTAAAACTTTATTTCAATTTTGTGGTATAACGCCATCCGTTTTATAACATTATTTAAATTCCGCGTTATAACGTTTTTCGTATCATAATGTTATTGATTTATTTTGTTATATACTTAACGTTTTTCGTTTTATAACGTTATATTTTTTTTTATTCTCTCGTTTTATAAAGTTTTTAAATTTTGCAATATGGCGTTATTATTTCTATATAAAAAAAAAAAGTAATCAGGTTTAGAACTACATTTAGTCCGTGCTAAACATTTTAACATTTTAAATTAATTCCCAGTAGGTATCCAATAGGTACACTATTGGTATACTATAGATAGAAAGTACGAATATACTATATATATATACACTATAGTCGTACTTTCTATAATATGGTGTAAAGTAGCGGTTCCCAAACTTTTTACTAGACGGTGCCTTTTTGTTGAATCAAATTCCCTGCTGTAAATATAATACCAAAAGAATATGAATAGGTAACACATAATTTTATAAAGGTTTGTGGGCTACACAGTAACTCACTATAAAGAAAGTTTTCAATAATGTGTTTTGATTGTTGATTTGGATATGTGTTTTGGTTTTTTTATTTTGTTTTTGAACAGCTTGAACTTCAGTACGTTTTTATTTGAAAAAATCTAGTAGTTTTCCTTCGTGATTTGAGTGGATATTTTTACAATGATGGTGTAATTTTCCGGGATACATAGAGCCGTTAGGAGAAACTTTTGAATAAAAATTACCCACTGTGGCTGACCATCGTTTTTATACATAAAAAACCACGGTCGACTTTTTTCTTTGTTTTATACTACAATAAATTGTAAATATTTTTTTCTTTTCATATGGGCCATGGTGTCCCTAGAAATCATGGTGCACAGTTTGGTAACACTGATGTAAAGTATACAATACATACTGCTATCTAGTATATGTAGTGGCGGCGGGTATGGCTTGAAAACGTTATTTTTCTCGCTATAACGTTTTTCGTTTTACGATGTTATCGTTTTATTTTTTCGTTATAATGTTATTCGTTTTTTAACGTTATCGATTTTTTTTTCTTTATAACGTTATAAATATAACGTTTTACAAACTCGGGGGTCCAATCACACAATTTTGATCAATTACTATTTTTGGTCAGTTCTGTCACGATAGTTTTATCACGAAAAAGTATACAAACAGTTATCCATGTATTTATGCGTTAATTAGATTAATTTCATTGTTTTAAAAATAGGTAATTAGTTGGGCTACGGATTGTTCATTTTATACATTTTTTAGGTACTAATTCTATTCTTGTATGTCATATTTTTATTCATGCAACTTTCTGGACCATGTATTAAAATTTAAAATAATCACTACTCATATTGTATATTATTTTTTCCTTGACTTAGTTTTAACAATTTTAACTAAATATTTTGATTTTAAAAATATCAATATTGGTCACCTATAATAAATGCTTTTTGATCATAATTATTGTGATACTTTAATTTTAAAAATTAAACAAATATATGATTTATTTGAATAGGTACTCAGGTATTAAAACCGTGCTAATCAAAATATTTATTTTTCCAGGGATAGCACAAAGTATCTCAGCACAAAAAACCCCGGATGACTTTTCTGGGTTAGGCCACCTCAGTTAAAAAAAAAAAATTAACGAAGAAACTTTGCACTAAACCTTTTACCATTTTTTTTAAATCATTTTTAAACAAAAAAAAAAAATGTACTCATGGTTTATGTTTAAACTTTAAATAACAATAATATATAATATCTATCTATATTATATTTAAATAAGTAAGTTTGTGTATATGTCAGGTATATAGAAATCCGTATGGTTCAACTGATCACTGCCACATAATTTTTCATGAATATTTGTCGTGTTCCTGTGCCAGGTTTTCGTAACATTTACTACGTTTATAATACGATAGAATTAAAACGCATTCATGTCATGTAAATACTTTAAATAGTTTAAAAAGTTAAAACGCTCGCTCTTTGTAGACTAAGAAGTTAAAATCGTTTTATATACTTAAAATGGTTTATCAAATGTGTATGTACCAAACGCGTCGATACTTTCTAATGTTTGAATTTCTGACTTGTACTATCAGTAATTACTCATAAGTTTTTGTTTATGTTTTAATTACTTAATAATTACCTAATTAGTTATTAAAAACTAATTTCAATATTAAGTTGAATAAAGTATAGAACGTTGAATGATTTGAATACTGAATATGTTAGGAAAAAATACTCTGCGAGCATGCTCAATTTTCAGTTTCTAAACGCATTTTAAACAACAACATTGATGAAATATATAATATATACTATCATATTGTATATTAAATCAATGACAACAATCTAAAAATATAATAGGTATAACGAATAATAACTATTTCCCTAACTGGTGACAAAATCAACAAACTCATTACTATATCGCACTACGAGATGATAATTTTCAGATTTTAGTTAATTCTTTTGTATATTTTAACGTCCTTTTCAATGAAACACTGTCGTAACTTCTATCTTTTACGGTTTAGCCAACAATAGTTTTTACAGTCATAAATAATGCACTGTCTCTGAAAAGAACACTGTTGTATGTTACAGTTATACCACATGTTACATAGTTAGTGCGGCCAAAAACACTGGAGTTTCTTATGTTGTGAAAGAACTATTCTGATTTCTATGATTTTAAAAAATTATCTGGAGGATTAAACCTTAACTTTAACACAGAGAATAAAAAAGTGGAGTGTTCAAAAATAAATATTATAATAGTGGACAAATCCCAACCAAATATGTTGTTATAGAAAACTCCATGGAAACAGGAAGACTTCTTTAGTCTACTTCTTAAAAAAGTTAAAAGTCGAGGAAAAAAGTCATACAGTTCATCAAAATTAGATGCAATGTACGAAAGACAACCAGAAATTTTCATTGAAAAAATAATTGATTTGATGTGGTTGCTAAAACAGAATCACATACCTACGTTACATACATAGTTTTATGAAGCATTGGTAAGCAATCATAAAAGGACAAGTTTTGTAATTGATTCGGAATAAGGAGAAGAAGAAAAGGAGGAATTTTTATCTTAATAATTTTTTCTTTATATACATTTTTGCAATTTATTCTATCTTATAGAAATATAATACTGCACTTTTTGATAATAATAAAACTTTCTAATACTGTTGTACGTTAATTTTCCAATGGAAAACTGTAGTGTGTTCCACATAATAATGTTTCGGAGTTGCATTAAATTTATTTACCGCATAAAAAATTCTCAAAATCCTTTTCTGCATTTAGAACCAATAAAATATGTATTTAAAAAATGTATATAACATTGTACATTACCATAAAAAAAATAGTAAAATTACTAGAACCATATTGCGATCTTTCAAAGGCGTATATTTCAAAATTTATTTTTGGAAGTTTTTGACATTTGTCATTTCATAGGGCGATATATGTACTTGTAACTACGGAGAGATGTACAGATGGACGCAAGGACACAACGGAGATATAAGGTGTCTAAACTTATGTTTAGAAATCTAAAATCACAATAAATCATATCAAATGTGAAAATTTTATATTTAAAAATACTCATTAACAGATATTTTCTTGGACAAACGATTATAGGCATGCAGTAAAAATTTAAAAAATATTCGCTACACCGATTTAATATATGCGCGTATATAAACAGGTGAACATGGTTTTTAAACCGTTTTAAACAATATTAAAATTATTTAATTTCAGGCATTTTTAATGTCATCATAATATAATCATAGCAATTGAAAATTAGTTTAAACAATAATATATTATGTAGATTCGGAAGCTGATTTGAGGGGGATGACTTGACTCCCTTATTGGAGGTTTTTTTATCATTATTTAAGGAGTATAAGATATATGTTTCTCTTGCTTATTAGTTATTTTACTTGTTGGTTTATTTACGTTGTTTTTCTCAATTTTTGGGGAAACGTGCACAACTTTTTTCTTTTTTTCTTTGCGTATTTACTAAATATTTGTAAAATTGTTTTCGTACCATTGTGTGTATGGATTACGGGTACCTATAATATTTGTTATCAGATTTAACATAGGTACCTACATAATACAACGTGTTAACTATGACTATAAGATATTAGATTGTGTTTTACTATAACTCACTAGTGAGTATTTTATGCATTTTTTTTTTTTCGATAAAATCCAATAAAACGATCCGGGGCCGAGCTCAAAAATAATAATCCCAAGTGGGTTTTATTGCGATATCCCAGAATAAACACAAGTGGTGATTTTTTCACTCGGACATTTCCCGTGTGACATTACCTACACATAAATGTCTTATTTTCGCGTGGTATTCGCTACACGGCCATATTTTTTACGGTATTTTATTTTATTTTTTATTATCATTATTATTATTCGCTCGATAAAAACGTATTATAATATATTTACAAACGTAATAATATTGTACGTTCGTATGATAATAATGCGTGCGAGACGCGCCGCGCGCATAGTGTTTCGAACGTCTTCTCGATACGCGCCGCGCAATAAATAATGTACGGCATAACAATTGGCGTGTGGCTAGTGCTCGACCATTGTTTTATGCGAAACAATCGTGTAAAAAATATAAAAAACTAAAAATAATACTTGTACCTATATAGTTTTTATTTTATATTTATTTATTTATTTATTTTTTTATTTCATAGTATATTGTACCACATATAATACTTCGATAATGTGCACCGGCGACGGCCTTAAATGCATAATTATTTAGCTACAATAATGCGTGGTCGACGTATAAAATAATAGCCGGTAATATGTAAACCCGAATGTATGCATTATAATATTGTAAACACTTGCGACGAGTACCTGACCACGGCGGCGGCGTATACCAAACGATATAATAATATTATAATGTGTACAACGATACCTACTATTTTATCGTTGTACACATTATATCGTGCGGTAATCACAGCGGTAAGTATTGACTCCGCAGTGAAAAATAAAAATAATGAAAAATACGAATGTTATCGATATAAAAGGTAACGTATTTATATTACATGATGTGAATGGTATCTGGTAAAGAAAAAGATCGAACAGGTATAGCAAAAATTCCAGCAAACATAGAGAAAAGACCAAAATAGTCAAAACGAAAAAAAAAATAGTATATAGGTAATAATAATAATAATAATAAGAGGTGGTCGAAAAGATATTTAGAGAAATAATGAACACTGATTAAAAGAAAGGATCAAAACAAATAATTCAATGATGTTTAAAATAGAGGTTGAGATCTTTTCTGTACGTCAGAGTTCAAAATTACGGTTTTCTGGTTTTCCACTAATAGTAATAATAATAATAATACTTTTATATTAGTACATTAATATAAAATTCAAAAATAGACCCCCAGGCCTTTGCGGATCGACGACAGATATACAAAACAGTCGCGGCAACGAGACACGACTAAAATCGACGAACATTTCGCCAGCCCCCCCCCCCCATTTATCAAATATAAAATTTTCCTATGCCACAATATTTAGTACTCAATTAGTGCGAATTTGTGCAATTATTTTTAGAATTTGTGCGACATCCGTTTATACATAAAATTTAAAAAAACATGGGGGGGGTTGGCGAAACGTTTCTCCAGCCCCCCCCCATACCTTTAAAT